>JABASD010000797.1:0-57650 GCA_019776165.1 Pogonognathellus flavescens | reverse complement strand
AGAGTCGGTGGCGCCAAGTGGGTATAAATTAACATAGCGCGGGAAACGTGGAACTAAAATATGCCGTCCGCTGCTATAATGGGATTAGTCCTATCTCGACCAGCCCTAGTGAATCTAGGGTCTAACAAAGGTAGCGTAGACTGATTGTAAGCCGACGACTTGTAATTTTCCAAAAACTGTAAATAGTTTTCTTGTAATTTTACAGGAAAATTATTTACGGTTTTTGGAAAATTATATATGTTCACATTTGACTTTCATGTTATGTCAATTTACATTTTAATTGATGATCACAGGCAGTAATATTTTGTTATCGCTCCTCACAAATATTTACAAAAATACTTATCTCAAATATTAAGTCCTTATCTGAAACCGTTCATGAGTTATCGTGGTGACAGACAGAAAAAGTATTCGCATACAAGTTTCATTGCGAAACTTGCTAGTACTAGTGTAACACCGGTATAATAATTACTGTTGTTGACTAGTTGTATGGGATTAGAGTATGATTTTCCCTTTCATAGAACATATTATGCATTTGTGCATCAGTGTGATGTTACATACATGTTATACTGCAAATGTCAAAATAATTATTTCAGCATTTACTAGCGCAATATTCTATCCGAATTCCATATTTCCTTTCATTATGGAAAGGGGAGAAAGTATTAATGTTGGTAAAAGCATTCAATATTGTGAGATTGCTATGCCAAGGCTTACTCTATGCATTGTCGTAGTAGTAATAATAAAATTTCGCTGAGATGTACAGCAGGATATGAATATTACCCTGTATTAAAGTATATTATATAATAGGTAGGTTGCAATATGTACGATTGTATTGTGCGTCGATATATTATGGTTACATAACAATAGGCATTGATGTAAATTGTATAGTTGGAGTGGTAGTTTGATGTGGAGAAATTTGTGTGATCATGGATATAATAATGTATTCAATGTAGAATAAATGAAGGACTCATTTTCAATCCACACGACCATGTAGTGTGGTGTCAAAGGATGAAAGCTTGGATTAGAATTAATCGATAGATGCTCCTCATTGTATTGATGATGAGAATGAGAAGCTTATTGTCGCTTCATTTCCTTGAGTGCGGAAATTCCATTGAACCTTCTTGCTTCTATGAACACTCAAGTGATATTCTCTTTCTTGTCCTATCTTTAGATGAAATCTTGCTTTGTGTTTGCAGCAGCTACACTTTTAGCGTGTTCACAGTAGGCACCAGATCCAGCACAAAACCAAATCAAATTAAATCTACCCTACCAAACCAACCAAGCCTTCAAAATAGAAACCAGAGGAGATTACACCATTGAAAATAATTAATGCCTTCGTAGACTTTGCACATTGAGAAGAATGCAGAGCCAATAATACATGGAATCATTCAGCTGGATTACTTTTTGAAATATTATCTACTACTATTATGACCCTAGCACAATTTTCTAATTAACAGCCTCTTTTAATGAATAGGATTAAGGTCACTACTTACCAGATAATTATATCAATAAGTAGATACTTTCCCAATTAGCAAAGTACCTGCTTATTAATGTAATTCCTCGTGTGTATCATGGCGACATTATATATTTAATACCACTACACTAGTACCTATTTAATCCCAATTCGATACATTTTATAATTATCTAACAAGTATAATTATTAAATTTCAATTTCATTTTGAACTAATTGAAAAAGCAAAAATTAAAAAAGAATTTAATTTGGTGATTTAATGATTATAACAAATACAAATATTGTAAATTACAATTATGATAAAAATGGCAAAATATTTCTGAAAAGTGCATCCGAATATGTTCCGTACGGGTACTGTATTGCTCAAAACTAGTTAATTGCAGCATGTGTGCTTCATTCATTTTCCAATTTCATGGTAAATTTGTTTGAGGCACAACCGAGTTTTTCTGAGCAGATGTTTGGGTTTTGAGGATGCCTGATGTCACGCGAAAGGATTATTGCGAATTTTGCAATGAATAACCTTCAATTTTTTGCGTTGTCAGTAGAACATCATTCTATTATTACTGGTTTGTATTTGAGCATATAATTTGCCGGTGATGGGTGATGCATGACGATACAGTGAGCACGACGTTTGCATGTTACATGATAGTAGCAGCCGTAGCAAAGGTAAAAATATTTCTTTAGGTACTTCAGGGGCATATTTAAATGCGTAAAACGCACGTGCTTGTTATCTAATTTTCATGAACGGAACTGATGCATCTAGTTATTAATTTCCTTCTGTAATTTTCTAGGACGAGTTCTGTGTTTTGGCTTTATTAGCTAGTAATTACTAAGCAAACCACAGTCAATTGGATTTTTCAGTAAAAGGATTGAAGTTCACTGTCAAAATACAAAATTTATGATAGTTTTGTGAACAAACAAGAGACAAATGAGCAAAACATGTCACCCATTTGTATAATCTGAATTAGAAAAACGTGCAGCCGTAAACCTTTAATTAAAGAGTTAAAGGTGTTCCGTTGAATTATTTATTTACACCTTTGTAATGATATTGCCAATTAGATAATACGTATCGACATTCACTAAAAGCTTGTTTTAACATCGACGACCGTAAAAATGCTCCATCTGGATTGGTTTAGTCGATATTTACCGTATTTACAGATACTCTACGTGCGTGTGAGTATAAAAAGAAAATTCTACCTGGGATTCGATCCTGTCAGTACAATACATTTAGTGTTTAATGCGCGAGTTCACGAGAACTGAACAAAGGTTATATTTGTGCATGCAGGCGTTACTACTCTACAGATAGTAGTTGTAGACTTTTTATTTCAGTATGCAGAAACAAATGCCCAAATACTCTTACACAACATTCGCAACAGTAAAATACTGAAAACTAAAAGCTACCTCTGCAGCGTAAACAAAAGGAGAAGTGAAAAAAGTCTTTTGGTCGATTAGATTGAGAGAAGCACAGCAAAAATTTCTGATTCACTCAGCCATTCGAATTCACTGGAAGAGAAAGCAAAAAAACTGAACAGATAATCCATTAGACTGACTGACAATAAATGCGTGAATTTATGTATGTACATTGCTGTTCCTAACTGTAAGCTTTCTCAAGGGTACTTGCTAAGCCAAAGCGTAACATGTTGATACGCAGTAGTACTGACAGTATATTAAACTCACAGCCTCACTCGCACTGCTAAATCTTTTAATGTTACGTATATTTACACAAAATAGAAAATGCCAACAATCTGCACGGCATTGCATTAAAATATTTTGAAGGCAATAGCTTCTGTTCTCATAGTTATATATAAATTCCTCCTTTTATTACAAAGCTACAACTAGTATAGTATTTAGAATATTTAACTAGTATTTCTTCTAACTCGACGACATTTGTCAATTTTTTTATCTATCCATCAATTATTCGTATAGGTGAACAAGAAGCACTGCGTAAATTACAAGATGTAAATAAAACAGTATTTTATTATTATTTGAAAGGTTTCTCGTGAAAAGTAAACACACGTGCTGGTAATATCTAATCCACTTGGAGTTTTATACGTTTCGACAAGGCACGATTTGAATATTCGTGACGTTTGCACTTTTAAACACAAGTCAAGGTAATTGAAATTGGAAAAAGAAGTACAAACAAAACAGCAGTAAAAAATCGGGATGACTAGGTGAGCAAAGGTGAGACTGGGTTAAATGAATATGGGTCTGAGCACACTGAGTAGTGCCGCTCGTGTGTTAAATATTCGCATATGTGAATTCGAATGACAAGGACTAGCTTCTTTCTTAAATGTTCTGCTCTGAATCATAAACCTTTAGGGTACACCAGAAGAAAGAAAAAGAACATGCGTCAGTGCCAACTTTTTGCAATTTTCATGCACACACAAATACTTGACTTCACTTTGCATTCACAGAGAAAGGTACTCCGGCCATCAGAGACCGAACAACTTTACAGCTCTTCTATCTCACCATCTTTTTTTTCTCTCTCTATCTGTCTGTCTTTCTCGCTATACACAAAAAGTAGTGTGCCTGCATGCGAGTTTATCATTTGCCGGATTGTGTATAGCATGTGCTGGTGGAATACCTTGACTTGGTATCTGCAATAATATCAGTGAGTACGTATATATATATTCTCATACGTTCTGTGCCACTGGCTTCATATCAGCTTTGCAATGACTTGCATAATAACGAGGAATCAACTGTACGTAGTAATTTACAATTGTCTGAGGCAATGTAATTTCATGGTTGATATACGTGTGCATACATCCACGGCACAAACCCAGTTTATAAAATCATGCGGATATACAATAGGCGTGAAAGCAAATTGCTTTTGTGAAAGATAGTCATCGTTGTAAATATGTAAGGAGCAAATTATTATGCCAAACATATATTCCCAACTATAATAATATTCTTAAATTGTAAACATATATATTGTACACGATATATGTCTAAGTTTGTACAATCTATATAAACTACTTCACGTACATATTTTTTGCAGATATGTGTGGGAGTATCTGCAAGATCATAATATAATCAGATGCGAATATCTCTGTGTACTTGTCTGTGAGACCGTTTGAAGATTAGACAAAAAGAAAAAGGTCGCACAGACAAGACCCATCTGATTTCCTTTAGTATTTACTACTTGTAGAACTTCCACACGTTGGTGCGCACTAGTATTATATTCAGAAATGCAATCTGATAAAAGATTGCCCTACTATTACCATTTCACTAGATGCATATCTTGAAATGTAGTATAAGAGAACCAGAAACGCAATTCTGTGTTGGAGTACATGTCTCCGTGTAGAAATAGTAGGAACTGGAGTAGTAGACTTCGTATTACATTGAAAATAACTGCCGGTATGTCTTCACCGTTAAATTAGATTTGCATAGAGTCTATTTGGATGCGCAATGCAATGTACTTGCGAGTTAAGTTGATTGAGTGATTCGATTTGACGGCGAAAACGAGTGAGTGAGAGATCGAGTGCCTCAAAGACAGAGAGAAGAATGAGAAGATTTGCAAAAGAATTTTTGGCCTTAGGAGGTCATAATATATCTACCCAGAGAATGTAACATGCTATATAACACACCATATAACACTCTATAGTGCTTCCAGAACTAATAGAGATATCATTTTAATGCATATTGAAAGAGAAAGACGATGGAGCGAGTGAACCTTGCACTTATCTTTAGGTAATGCTCATCTCGTCTTGTTTGTAAGAATGCAATAGGACGAGACGACAAGAAAAGGCAATGAATGGCGAAGCAAGTGTTGATGATTGAAGATCTGATGAATTTTTGGCAAAGTAGGTACTGAAATGGAATGATGATTGATGAAACAAAGCACAATGAATACTTTTACTATAACTAAGAGGAAAAGTGGGAGCAGTCCAAATATACCCACAATAGTATTATTAAATCCAATGCTTTATATTATTGAGTAATTGTAAGGCTTCTCACGCAATCTCACGCACAACGTAAGTGAATACGATAATATTATAGACAATAATATTATGATAGCAATACTCAGGAAGCATAGAGATTTGTTGTGTTGAAATACAATATTATACATACATACCCAAGGAAGTACATATCTGGTGTAAGGTTATAGTGTATCTGTATAGTAGATAAGTATTAAATAACTATATCTGTATATAGAAAATTGCATATTATTAACACTGTCGATTATCTAGTGCATTATAGTACATGCTGTGCAGTGTGCATAATTATACTGCGTATATGTAGCTGGTGTATAGCATTATGCAGTTATCTTGTGTAAACTGGGAGAGTTGACAGAACAGACGCGGAATGATGAGAATATTATTAGGTAACTAACTGTGTAATACAGAATAGAGTCGACTGAGTCCACGGAGTACATTCGTAGAGCAGATATATGTTATTATCTTCATATAAGAAAGTTGGGGTATGTTGCAGAAGCTTATGTTACTAACAGTGAGTCAGACAGAAAGAAAGCGAGAGAGATGGTATGGCTGGCTGGATGTATGTGTAGTAATATTATAGTGGTCTGACAGAAGAGCAGGCCAAGATAAACCGTTTGCAGATTGCTTGAAAGAATATCTAAGTTTCGTCTTCTCAGAGTTCACGGTTCCATTACAGATACTATTATAATACCTATCGATGTATGCTTTTGCCAAAGCTCTTCAAATGAAATTATGCACAAAGAGCTGTTACAAGCAAAGACTTGCAAGAGCGAGGAGAGTAGTTATAGTTATTACTCTTCAAAGGCAATCTCTTGTGTTCTTTGGCTGACTGAGATGAGACAAAGATGAACATACAGGACATTCTTCGGTGTAGACCTTTAATGCTTTCGAGCTTTACAACAACTATATTTCAGTGTCATTACTGCCTATTCCTTGAGATTTACACTTGTATTCAGATAATCGCAGTGTCACTGTTTAATTGTAAGTTGTAACATAATATTCTTTTATAAATGTACTCAGAGGAATCATTTATTATTAAGTAATAGTAGTTTCATCACGAGGAACGAATATTAATTAAATGAGATATTTTCTATGCATGCATATAAATGTTAAATAAAAGTAGGAAGTATGTATTTTTTGTGCAAAAATGAACCATAGTAAAACGGATTTAAAAAAGTAGCGGAAGAATACAATTATTTAAGACCACATACATTAATAGACATACACATAAAACCATACCATATATAAAAAACTCGCGCTATTTAATTGAAGGATGTAACTTATTGAAACCAAAAATATCTTTCAAGAAGTCTGAACGACATATTTTAATTCGTTTCTGAGATATCTTTGTGGCAGTTATATAGAAACATGTACAGAGAGACTTACAGACGGACAAATCATTTCGATAAGGTAGCTTTCGCTACTTAATAATTGTCGAGTGGCCTATTATGCAATGCAGTGGAGCGGAAGTTCTGTATTACGAAATTGAAGTAGCATAACAATATTACGCCTCGAATATTTCTACTCGAGGAGAAAGGATTTTGCTCAAAAAGCCTTCATTTGTTTCTTCATGCGTATTATAATAAGGAAAAAGCACATCATTTCCTCCAGGTAAAAGAAAATGTCCAAAAGTAATTTTAGTAATGAGGAAGTGAAACAAGGAAAAAGGGAAATTCGGAAATTAGCCTTGCGAGGGTAACTTAGGAAATTTCATTGACGGGCTAATTATTATATCTTCTGGTATAAATGTAATGAATCGTTGACTGGAATGGGATTTGGAAAAGACACGGAATGGAATTAGTTTTTTTCTGCAAGAATGTTTTGGCGTACAAGATGCTGTATGTATAAAATGTGGAAAGGGTTGACACTTTTAGCAATGATCCAATTAGTAAGCTATTAAGCATTTGTGCTTAAGGAGAATGTTGTTTTTTATTTTTGAAATATGAGTTAAAGTTGAAAATGTGTTGAGTAAGTAGTAGTATGTACTCTGTTAAAATTGTTAATATCCGCATGCCTTCTTCTGGCAGTGGAGATAATACGCTGAAATAACACAGCCGTGGTGGTAGTGGCAGAGCATGGTTTTGGAAGAAAGAAAGAAGTGGAGGATTGACAATGAGTTGGATGGTTGATAATATTAAGAGCATTGCGGGTATGTGGAGAGACGAGAGTAGTGGAAGGGGAATAGCGAGAAAAATATGACAGAAACGGCTCTGGAGAGAATGGAAAGCCTCGCAGGTTGACTACAGCTTGGCGAGTTTCATACGAGGGTAAGAAGAACCGAAGACGGAGTTGCGCGGGTGTGAAAAAGATCCGAACCAGGATCGGGTAGGAGATTGGACAGACTTTCGTGTTGGTTGAGTCACCTAAGGAATTGGAAATGTACTGGTTGTATGTGGCAGAGTGCTGGTGTTGGTGTTAGTGGCAGAGCAATGCTGTGTAGCACAATATAGTAATGGCATGACATTGCGGCTACGTTGCTTTCCGTACGCTTTTCGTTCCTAGACGATATCTCCTAGCGTGTGTGCACTTGCACTGTGTGTGTTTGTGTCGAGAGGAAGAAAACGGGAATTTTCCTATGCTTGAGCATGTCATGGCGTGTGTCTCTCTTCTACTCGTAGTCAAGTAAGCGTCTTCTGTAGAATACAAGACAAGAGTACCCGCATTTTCTGTACTTACTCAACGTACTTGGACGGGAGTGAGAAATTTCGGAATTAGAAAACCGAGCTGGGCAAGTGCGACGATGATGCGGTGTGGTTGTAGGATGCGATCCGGGTAGCAGAAACTTCGGCTCCTCAGTAGTAAAGAGTGTGTCGTGCTTAGACGTTTAGTGCTCGTGCACTTGGGTTTTGGAGCAGTCTGTCTTGCTGTCTCCTTTTTCTTCTTTTCTCGTCTCTGATTTTCCCACGGTTGTCGGGTCAGTCTTTGAAATAATTGTCAAAAAATATCATCTCAAGTGTCTTGTTTGAAAATCGCAGAAAAAGTATTTCAATTGCAAACGCAAGGGTCATTCCATTCTTAACGCGTCTACCTGAGAAAATATTGTTGTTGTTATATTGTTGCTGCTGCTGAGACTGTTACACGACATCTCATCGCGTGTGTCTCGTCGTCTCAAGTCGCCGAACGAATAGAAATCATCGCAAACTTCATCGCTGCAGCATCACCATCATCATAACAGAATAAAATAGTTCCATGTCGGTTCACGAGTCATCATACTTTTGTTCTGTTGTGTGTTGTTGTTCAGGTTGTTAAGATTACATTGTTCTCATAAAGCGACTTGTTCTTGTTGTTGTTGGTTGTTGCCGTTGTTGTTAATTATTCTTGTGCTCGTCGTGATTTTACGTGTCATGGGCTGTGACCGACAGTTGGTCAACTACATTCACCACCTTCATAATAATCTTCTCACTTTTTGTGCTCTTCCTACACCCATCAGTTACTTAAGTCTGTAATCAATTCAAATTCAATTACATACATATTTATATGTACAATTCACTAAATTCCATTGGATGAGATTGAATTTTTCACTCATCCACCAAATAAATAAATAACGCTACCTTCTACCACTTATACTGTTACTACAAGGATATCTTTCTAATATCCATATTCCATTTCTACTCGATCGTCGTAATAATCATAATATTCTTACAACGTTCATCAGTTCTCTTTGTAATTTCATCCGCACTCTATTTAAAGATTCCAATTTATCAAAGCTGCGACGCTACCTTTGTATTTTTGTGGTAGAGCATTAAAACGAACTCTTAGCACAACAAAGTAGCCTGTCTCAATATATTTCTCTGTACTCACACACAGAACATTTCCAGCCGGCAAACTTGTACTGCCCTGTTCTTGTATAATACTTTGTCTCTACTTAGCTCACTGCTTAACGTTCTGATTTATATCTCACATATTTATTTGGGGTGTGTTGTGTCTGATTGTGAGTCACACACTCCAGTGCTATTTTTCAACAACGCCTTTTCAAAGTCGTGTGCCGTGCCCCAACAAAGCCACTGGCTTAATTCTGGGAAACCGGGTAAGGGAAATCTGATGATGAGTTTTTCTTCCCTGTTTTCATTTCTAGCACTATATGTCAAATCGACGTGTACACATACAATCCTATTAATATTTTCTAACATGAATACACAGCACGTCTCGTAGCGTACACTCAGACGGATTTGTCGAAGCAATTTTAAATGTCTTTATTAACGATTGCTTGGAGGACACAAATATATTAATAGAAATACCCACATCCGGTATACAGTCAAAGGAATAGGCAGACATACATTTGTTATATCAGCGTTTTTCTCTTTTACCTCTTTGTCCTTTCATCGTATTATTTTATGTTAAATCAATTGTTCGTGTTCGTAGAACACGAAGTAGCAGCTCTTTGTGTTTGTGTACCCAATGCCCCTGTTTTTTAGAAGGGAGTACTGTGTCAGCTAAAATCTTTTCCATACTCAGCAATTTATACTGTCTTTGTTTTCCTATCATTCGCACACATTAAATTTTGTCAGCTAGATTTACTACGTAAAAACCTTGTCCATATAAAATTGGATATAAAAATATGTTGCACTTCCTAAACCTTAATACCCACAAATATGAGACTTCTTATTACATAATGCATTTAACTATTCAAAAATTTAGCTCTAATTATCAGTTTTGAAATTAAAATAAATTATAATTATCGTAAGAAAAATCATCTAGTTAGTAGTAAAGATATGGGGAATATAAATTAGAGCAGAATTTGTCGGTTTGGTTTCCAATGCTTTAACATGTCCTTACATTCATGATTTTGTCAAGGCCTCTCTTTAAAAGTAAGCAATTTTGCACTTGGAATACAATTCTGGGATTATTTGTGACCCTATTTAGGGTCACAAATAACTCACTATATAGTACTCTATAGTTATTGATAGCAATTAGCAATTTAGTTGAATGCTTACATACTTGGAATGTTTTCAATGTGTGTTGCAACTCCTGTCAGAAGACCCGTTCATTTATTATCATCATTTATTATCCCATGTCCTGTCTCTCGTATAAATCCCGAATGAGACACGGGTCCGATTCCCACCTCCAGTTATTTATTTAAACTGAGCTACCTATAAGGACTCAGGACAAACGGAGAAACTTTGCCGTTCTCGTTTTGGTGCCATAGCGTACAAACTGTACTAATATAACACACCCATAGTGAAGTAACTATACTTCTTACATTATGTATCAGGCATTCTAAACTTTGTCGTGAGGAAAGTACGAAATAATAAAAGTTCTGAAGCACTTTTGTTAAAGCATATTAGTTCCACACAGTTCCATACAGCATGTAACTCGTTTCGTAAGATTGAGCTTGTGAAACAGCAGAATATTACTACAAGGGGCAGAGAGAGAAATATTTTGACGGGTACAATACGTATGCAGGCACTAGCTTATTTAGGTGAAGAGTGCAGAGGCAAACAGTAGACATTGATAGTGTATTGTGTGCATTGCATATATATCCCACTTGCATGCAATATAAGCTTTGTATGTACAATGCATTAAGCTACCACTACTTTAGCTATCATATTATTCTAGAAACTCCATGCACAGACTGTAACAGTACATAAATATGTAGAGAACCAAGAGACTAGTACACTCAGAGAGAGAGAGAGAGAGAGAGGAACCAGATAGGTATATGAAAACTAAAGCTCAAGCAAGTCAAGTCTTTCCTTCTGTGACTTTCGGGATCTCTCCTCTGTCTGCTTCCACTTTCCTATTACACAAATTATGAGTTATGCTGTGTGCAGGCAAAGAATCAAAACGACTCCGATCAGAACGAACTGGTCTTATATTCTCAAGGGGACTCGCTTTTGTATGTGGATGCCGTATGCCTACTAAATATCTCTATACTTACATTGTAGCTGTAATAATATAGCACATATTCAGTTTGTGTTTGTATCTTACATGGATTACATATTATGACAGTAGTCTACATGTACGAATTTTATATTTCGGTTTTAAGAGTTGGCTAGCTGGGTATTACAGAATGAGCGAGCATATTTTCTTCATTGTGTGTCTGAGTCTGTATGTGCATAGGTACATGGATTGGTGTATTTCAGGCATCTATCTTTATGTGTGACAGAGTTAAGGGTGTAAATGGACGGAAGGGAAGCAGTAGGAAAGAAGGCACGTGTCCTTTCACAAGCATCCTCACATCTGTCGTTTCCATCAGCTGTTACCATGCCAAACCAACATCAGAACGAAGGGTTCTCGTTGGCACGAGCCAAAAGGGAGACTCATATCACATCATATTATGCACATCCATTGTACAATTCTTCACTCTGCAGTATCACCACCCAACCAAGCCAAGGATATATTCAATGTGCACCACATAATACACTTACACAGCAGGATCTCATATGCTTAGAAAGGAAAAGCTATAATATAGCTTCAGTTAGTGTGTGGGCCTTGCATGTTCATATATAAATATGTACACAGACTACAGACTGAAGTATTGAGCATCACAACACAAATTGTGTAGTGTGCTGTACGTTCTTATATAAATACTGCTGCTGCAAGCACTCCCGACTCAGAGTCCTGTCTCAATTGCAGAATTGTACACTGTGTGCTTGTACCGTTGTTGTAGTGTACACCTAAACAAGAGTCTAGGAAGCAACATAAGTCTGTGTATAAGTAAAATAATATTCTTGTTCGTCTACGTCTGTCTGTCTCTGTGTACGAGGAGTAGGTACAACTATATATAAGGTAGTAGTGGTGGTGGTAGCTATTTACCACTGTTCCTTCTGTATTCACTCACTCATCTAGCACTCGACTCGACTACTCATATAATGTGTGATGGAGTAAGTAGTTCTACTACTGAACTGTGTGTACGTGTGAGTGTGAGTAATGGTCTCCCATCACAGTATTACTATTGAACTAGCTTTGTATATCTCTTTTTTATCTGCTGCAGTATCTTCCCTATCTCACCATCCTATCCATCCATCCAACCGAATATCCAACAAACCCGGCCCGGCTCTCTCTCTGAAATAAAATTTTCATTCGTCTAACCCTAAGCTGAGAACATTCGTAGCGTCAGATACGAGCAAAATGCAATGGGTAAGCAACTTAGTCAGCTCAACAGCTTTTACAATGTTCAGACAGACTGCCACTGCACTACGTGCTACATAATGTACGAGAGAATATGAAAATGAAAGTATATGTAGTACATACGTGAGTAGTCTGCTATATGTATTTAATAAATTTAGGTATTTATTATTAGGTATGTGCAACATGAGTGTAAGGGTCAGGTCTTCCACTAATAAAAACAGGGAGCAGAAATAAAGAGAGGAAAGGAACGGAGAAAGGGAATCCTTCGACTTGTGTGTAACAGCATCACTCCTATCTGATGAATGTGCAGGACATGAGTTGTCTATTATTATATGGAGTGGAATATAATTCCAGTAGGTTGAATAAATACATTTTGTATTTGACCGTTGAGCTGAATTGCTCTTACTGGGTAAAGTAGACTGACTGGGATGAATTCAGCGGCTTATAAGGCGTAGACACATGGGAGAGTCGTGTCATGACATAAGGAAGGTTTTTAAAGTACCCCTGCATTTCTTCTGTGTGTGTGTATCGTATATCTCACTTATACTGTACGGGTTGTACTTGTGTATGTATATGGGTAAATGTATGAACATTAAAGTATGGGGATGTAAAAGCCAGGAGAATGATCGGATGTAAAAAGAATCGTTGCCCATATTATCCAGATGCCCGACTCGTGTTTCCCGTCAGTTTAGTTTCGTGTTTGGTTCGGTGTCTATCTCAGTTCTACTTCATTCATTCAGTCCAGTCAGTTTTTCATCCTCTCTAGTCTTTCGTTTATACGTGTCATTCTAGTCACTTTACTTACAACCTTAGTTTTCTGTTTCAGTTCTTTTCGTTTACACCGTTTCAACAACAACACAGACTGAGGAAAAAGATTGAGTAAAATTTTATATTGCTGTATATCCATATAGTACTTTCTTAATACGAGTGGTATATTATTACTTATTTGTAGTAGGTGTATAAGTTGTGTATACAGACAGATAGACATATTGTTCTTCACTTGCTATGTAAAGTGTGGACTCGAGAAAAAACCAAAATTCCGACTTTTTCTTTGTCAGTTTGCATTACGACGTAAAGAACAACATTACATAGCTAAGTTAACGGAATACATTTGTTAAAGTTGGGCAATCGTTTTTTCTCAGTGTTTTCATTCTTTTCTACATGTTGGTTGCACTACAGAGGTAGGTATGTGTTTTTGTTACAAATACTCAAGCCACAACACCCGCATTGCATCGCTCATTCCTTATTTCACGTCGACTTCATCATTCTCCTTGTTTCACAAGTTTTACTGCATATTCCCCTCTTCGTGTAAAGATAGAGTTTAATGCCTCTCACAATCTACACATACGTATCCTGCTAACTAGTCTGTATCTTCCTCATTTGTTTCAAGGATGAAAATCACACTCCTGCTAAATATTATTATTACATTCCCCATCCTAAGTCTGTACCTATTATATCTAGCCACGGGAACTATGCACAGTGTCACTCTTCAGATAAACCAGTCCTCATACCTTTTACAGTACGAAGACAAAGTACAACTTAAAATTGTTTCAAACTCGTGTGACTCTCTCTCTCTCTCTCTTGTTGGAAAGTTTTATTTGGAAATTAGTAGTTGCTAAGTATTTAAATAAGTATCTTATCTCGGTTACTTAGTAAAAAGACTTGAGAATCAATCCATCACGCATATACAGTTGGCGTCTACGCGAGATTATCTATCACTCTTCCATTCCGTTCTATAGAGTGAGAAACATCAAGTCTGTATGATTACCACTAATCCTGAGAGAGTGAAAAGGATAAAGAAAGTTGAAGGAAGTGGAGCAGTGACAAGTTGTAGTGGAGGTCTGATTAATCGCTGAGAAATGGCAGTGTTTGCCGCTTTGGGCCATTTCATGAGGTGCACTTAAGATAAATAAGTCCATCTGGCTTCAGTTCCTTTGCAGCAACTCACAATTTCAAAATGCATACTAGTACTTACTTACTTAGATATACACTCATCCCAAAGAGAAGAACCAACATCCTACAACCCAATCTCCACTTTACAACGTAGAAGCATCAATCTAAAACTCACAAACACACTCGCTTCACTTCACTACTTTACTTACGGCATTGCATACCTAGTCAAACAATCTAACAGCACACAAGAAGCGACAAGAAAGAAGGATGTGCCGATTTAAACCAAATTCGTTACACTAAGCTCCTACAACTATCACTGTGCATTTCTATAGTATGATAATACTAATAGTCATAGTCATATACTATTAGTGCTATTATGCACATATACATTTACTATACCTTTTACTTCCCAACGTTTAGCCATCTAGTAATAAATGGTAGAGCGTGGCTAAAAAATATTAGTTCGTATCTACTTATCAGCCATAAGTAAACTTACATGTTTTCACACTGACGATGTTGCACTTACTATCCCTGTGTACTTTTCCTTGTAAGAATACCATGCATTCAAGTATACTTGTGTACATGAATGCCTACCAAAAGTAAATACTGAATTCAGTTTGGCGTAAGTTAATAGCAACAAGAAAGTATAATAATATGTATGAGCTTGTGTGTATTAGATATATAGAACAGTTGCATTGCAACGCAGAACGCAAACTAAACGGGAGTGCACACACACACATTACTCAGCATACGACTCTCGCACTCGTAGACTACACCACTGCCACTATTAATGTAGGATGAGCATTAGCATCAGTCTTTGCCGTAAGCATAACGGACTACTCCTCTCTGCCGACATAAAGTAACAGTAATGTATCTTCGCTTCCAGAGAACACATTCGCCTAGCACTTTTTCATACTATAAATGTTAAAGACGAAGACTGATATATGTATAACATACCACCATGTATTTATGTACCTATATATATTCTTATAATGTCATTTAAGTCTTTAGCTGTGTAATATGATTATATTTGCAAGCGTATGTGTATATATGCCTATAGTCTATTATGCTGATGATGATGTGTGCATTTAGATTTTGCATAGCTCTATCTGTATACTATCGTAACCCACACAATATAATATAGCATTTTCATTTCGTACATTGAATAAATAGCTTCTTTGCTATAATGCGATATTATACGGTTACTGAAAACACATCCCATTTCCTCAACATTAATATTGTGAGTCTGCCTACACACGTACGTACTCTTTCATGGTTTACTGTGTATGCCACGACAACATAACGCGACCGACTCTACGAAGTGCAAATTCAATGGACAGGATAGCGGATAAGCCACGCTACGTTTAAGCACGACTCACAACCGAGAAATGAGGCGAAGAGCTATAAGTTGGCTAAAAAGTAAAAGAGAGTGTTGAGAGTTTAGTTAGATAGTTAGTTACTCCAAGCTAGCTAACCAGTGAACAAGTCGAATTCAACTCTTCAATAAAGTATTTTCTGACTTGTAAGTTTCAACTCTCTCTCCACAGGAAAACGGATTGGATTCGAAGCGAATGTGTGTGATGCGATATTATTACGTAGGTAGTTGAATGTTATGCTGGAAGTTGTTGCCACCCGGGTTGGCGTAGTACTACAAGACTACTGGCACTACGTTCAGAAAAGCTCTGTTTGTTCTTATCAGCACATATACACTTACTATTACATGTACTCAATTTAATGCAGGGATACACAGCAGTATTACAAGAAGTGCCGTATTTAGCTGGCTCTGACTATAATACACTTGCATTATGTGTGTGGCTGTTTGTAGTTCTGCATAGAGTTTCTGAAATTTAGACTTGACTTACTAAAGCTATACACAAGAAACATAAGACAGAGTCTCTCTCTTTCTGCTCTGGTACAGTGCAGTATTCTAATACTTGCAGACTCCTCAGTTTTCACACACACAGGACTGCTAGTCTGAGTCTCACATGGTATAAGTGTGTTCTGTGTACGTCTACGTACGTACATACCACACTGTACTGCATAACGGTGCCGTTATGTGTTATAGTTGTAATGTGTGAGTTTGACTGCAGCGTTTACTTTCATAGTGAACGACTCGGCTTTCTCAGTAGAGCACTAACTTGAATTTTTATAGTTCTCGTATACTCGGAAACAGTCTTGTGCAAAGTTAAGGAGACGCTACAATAATAACACGCTGTGCTAACGCTATGTGTGCAATGTAGCGAAATATGTGCTCAAGTTTGTTTGGAATTTGGCGAAAATCAATTTGGCCTGCTACTGGCCTCGTGGAGAAGTCACACACTGTGAAAGGAGAGCCTTGGTCTCACTCTCGCTCTCTCCCTTCCTCACTCTTTTCCCTCACAATCACTACATTATTCGGAACGGGGGAGTTGAAAATATTCACTCATGCGACAATAATGCAAAAGGCAATATACGAATGACATCGCAGTTAGATTGCGTTTACTATGAACTCCTGATCCATTATTTGCTTCGTATAGTCGTTCAGTCGTACTACCACACAGTTATTATTTCCCTAAATCACAACGTACATTTATACTTTTTCATTAAAGTATACAAACGTTTAAGATTTTCAGTATTAAACCACTCTGAAGGAACATATTTCATACTAGTATGCATTAATATTGCATGCAGTATAACAAAATGAAAGACTGGTACAAGGGATTTGTGTATTCTCATTGTAATTGTTCTACACAGTCATCTACTACTTGGAAAATGAGTTTACTGGTAAAGTTTGCTTGAGTTGCTGTGTACACAATATTATTTGTATGGGTCTTTTCGTTTCATTACTCTCGTGGCAACATATAAAATACAAAAAACTTCGTTGGAGCAGCTTACCCTTTTATAATCGCATGTTGAAAACTATATCCGCGCTAAACTAAGCATCACATCAACAAACAATCGTCGCACAGCAGCCACTGAGACTAAATGTCCCTGTGTATAAATCGTAAAGCACTCTGTGTGAAATGTAAATGTGCATGTATGGCAGATGAAACACATTGGAAACAGTGTGGATAGTAAAATAAAGTTTTGTATAGAACCATCCGTCTTGCAATTTAACATGGATATGTATTTGTATGACGAAGTTGAATTGAAAGCTCTCTGCTGACAAAACACAGAGAGAGTTTTGTTGGTCTGAAGAGTTTCTAACGCAATGTTGTGTAGAAAGTAGGAGAGATGGGTAACCAAAGCAGACGAGAGAGCAGTTGGGCAAAGTGGGGTGTGGAGGCCAGTAGTGCGGGTAGAGAGTCAACAGAAAGAGACCCGGAGAGTTTTTCAGTTTTGCTTCGTTAGGTAGGCCAAGTGAGAAAAAAGTTGTACTTGCTGAGTTTGTATCGTACATGGGCTTATTGTGAGCATTGCACTAGGAAATCTCTATTTGACTACAGAAAGGCTCACACGATTTTTGTACGTAGTAGAGATCTGTTGGGGTTGTTGCTTACATTCATCGCATCTCTCGCAGATAGCCGGGAATGCGTGTAATGCAAAGAGATTGTAGTATTGAAAGAGCGAATGAATGTTGTGAGTGAATGAGGAAGAGTGAGAAGAGCTGGTAAGTTAAACTGATTGTAAGTGCCAGTAAATACTATAGTAAGGGGAATATACATTGCATTACTTCGTGGCAGTGATGATGGCTGTTTAGGTTAGCGAGACTTGAGTCCGTGTAGTAAGTTCTTCTGCATCTCCCATGCCAAACAGAGAAAGAGTGAGAGAGAGAGAGAGAGAGAGACTGAGAGAGAGAGTTTCATAAATCAATGAGCCGTTCGAATCCAAATATAGCAAATAGAAATCAGAGCAGGCTATTAATATCGTGTGTGTACCAAAATAAAGTTATTCCATCAAATAGTCAGGACAGGAGGAAATTTTTGAGGGTAAAATGCGTCCCCGCAAAATTATACACTTAATAGTTGCATACTTTAACAGCGATACTAATATCGCATCACACACAACGTGGAAAAGTGGAGAGGTTATATATTTATCGTTATATCTGTGCAAAAAGATAAATATGCACCGATGGATATTTACATTGTAAATCTGTAGCTGTTACAATATGGATAAGTTACTCAGAACATTCACTTTGTATCATATGAATACTACATGTAGATCAAGTTGAATCGTCTTCAAGAAATATTTCGTTGGATTTACAACGCTTTAATCTGTACAGGAAATAAATGCATTAAAGCAGCAAGGAGCTATACTATTATTAGTAGGGATTATTGTAATATTCCATTTTGCTCGAGGAGCGAGTCAGAGAGAGATATGATATGGAAAAGGTCTATTTTGCCCTAGGAACTCTTTTTGTGGTTTCTCTATTTTTATTATGCGTAGATCTGACTAGAGATTACAAAAAGATTTAAACTGTGTATACAACACGCATTAATCTGTGAATGCGATGCGATGTGTGCATAAGTATGCAGATGAGACATGCTTTAAAATAATGTGTGTAGGTAGGTGGTATGTGTAAAGAGCTTAAGCTGCAGTTTACATATATCTATGCTAATAGAAAATGTCATGCCCTTCAAGTTCTTTGAATCAACTTTTCATTTTATACTAATCTGTAAATGTGAACTGCTGCATGTCCGATCCGTACTCCTTCTCATTCGATTCTTTCGTGTGTGACACTCAGTCACTAAATGCATATGCATGAAAGCAAACGATATTTAAACCAAGTGCCACAGCAGGCATACATGTGTGCTTCGTCAGATTATTACACAAACTTCAACAGAAATTGTAAAACAATATTTAAAA
Organism: Pogonognathellus flavescens; assembly: GCA_019776165.1. Classification (NCBI taxonomy): domain Eukaryota; kingdom Metazoa; phylum Arthropoda; class Collembola; order Entomobryomorpha; family Tomoceridae; genus Pogonognathellus; species Pogonognathellus flavescens. Next base: position 38,498 of record JABASD010000797.1, on the reverse strand, counting down.
CAGTACTGAAATGCCTAATTTTAAATATATCAGCATGACTTTCTTCGTCTTTTAAGAAAATTGAATGTCAGCAAGCATTGCGCATCAACACAAAGCAATACAGGCGCAAATAATGTTCAAACTCCAAGGTATAAAAATTGTAGGCTACAATTTACAACTTGTGAGTGAATTTCAAAAGTGTCATTTAAAATTTACTTAATCCGTTAAAAATGAAGTTTTATTTTACCCCTAAAGAATATTTATTGCATGCTACCTTCAATTTTTATTAAGGGCTAGTATTTATTACAGCATTTGACAGAATTTTCAGAATAATATGTTCAAAATGTGTCGAAGGAAAAAACGTAAATGCAGATGATTTTAAAGTCGTATTTATATCTGTAAGTCTCAAATTAGTGGCATACTAATTTAAATTGCATTATACAGTCGCAGTATAAGCTAAATATTTTACTTCTATATTATAAAAATGACCAATTTCTTTAAAAGAAACTAATCTGTAGTTTCAATTTATTATAAATTATAATGGATTCACGTTTACGTTTCACATAATTCTGTTGAGAAATATTTAACATGGAATACAATTTATGTTATGTAATAATAGTTGATACGTCTATCTCTATACCCAAACACATTGCAATGTATGTGATCGACCAATTCTTACATATCTACAAGATAAAACTACCTACTTAATATTATACTGTGTTATTACAATTGCGTTTTTAGTTTTAAAAATAAAAATAATGAAAATTTATTTTGTTGTTTACAGCATATCGGCCGACTGTTTGTCTAGAGGACAATTAACTGGTATTCCTGGCTTATTGGACGTGAGCGTTGGCGGTTTTATTCTCAACAACGGCTATCTCCAAGACCGATTGTTGGCTGCTACTACGACTACAAACAATTCTCCAACGATAACGACTGCGTCTATTGATCCAAATATTGTTAGCAAAATTCCGAGTCTGATTAAGTACACGATGATGCAGAACGGGATGGATGTGACGACGACTCCCCCTCAAGCAAACGGTTCCATTCACGGCGTAAACGTCGGGTGCGGCATGACGATGTCAGGCTCCCAATCATCTCCCAACAACGGCTCCGGCAATAATGGACTAGAAGAGAGTAAAACAAATCTGATTGTCAATTATCTGCCACAGACAATGACTCAAGAAGAAATTCGATCTCTTTTCTCATCCATCGGCGAAGTAGAGTCTTGTAAATTGATCCGCGATAAAATTACCGGTAAGCTTCAAATTCTAAGCCGACATATCATTTGTTATATTATTTTCCAGTCTCGTTTCATGACCCTCTAGTAGAATAACTTCAGATTCTTCTATGGTTTCAGGCCAGAGCCTGGGCTACGGCTTCGTCAACTACCACCGAGCGGAGGATGCAGAGAAAGCCATAAACACTCTCAACGGCCTCAGACTACAAAACAAGACAATAAAGGTAAGCCACTTCTCTTTTTCATTTCTGCTCACTTGAACCTAAATTAGCTCGTATCATACCAAATGCCATATTTGTCAACCATTTCAGCAAAGATACATTTTTATTATCGTTTTTTCTAAATTTATTTACATATTTTATGTAAACTCAAAGTGTACCATACCATAGTAACAAATCCAAAATTGATTTTAAGCAATAGAAAAGACTCTCCTATATATTTAGTTGAAATATAAAAGGCAATGTCATTTCCCATTTTGAAGCATCTGGGAATCCTTTAGAAAAACATAAATGCTAATACCAAAGTGGGGATTATAGTGGGAGTTTGAATTAAAGTGTATAGGGATGGCACACTGAATGCCTATAGCCACATTTCTCTAACTCAAATAAGATAACTGTATAATATTGAAAAGAAATTTATTTTACGATGGGATGGAAGTGGAATTATACAGTATGAAGAGCATAACATTCTTTTTATCTTGACTCGAGCGTTTTGCACTGAGTGCATTCGCCCATCTTTTAGCAAACAGAGACAAGTCAAAGCTTGGCAGGCGAGTTGTAAGTATATGGCTGTTAGCGCATACGATACATGTGGAAATACTATTGCACACACAAAAAAAGACAAAAGTAGTGAAGAAAAGTTTGAGCACATGGCCAACTGTATTTCTGTAACTGTACAAGGCAAAACCTTGGAAGATTTTCTCATTGATACTAAAAAGTATCTACGGTCATATTCTCCAGCACACCATTATATCCATTCACCATCACCACAGTCAACAAAACTGGAGCATTGCACTCATTCTTCCTGCTTATGTGGTCTTGTAGTTAAAATAAGGGCTTATGTGTTAGCGTGTAGTCAGCTTTCTCCTATTTGCTCGGACATGCTTAGTTATGAAGTCGTTTTGTCTGGACAAATGGCCGAAACGCTTCGAGCTATTTACGGCCTTTCTCATGACTTGGCCTTCTAGCTCACAAAATACATTCTCAAGAGAGTAAATAAATTCAAATGGAGCTCAGACTCTCGCAAGTCGATAAAACTTACATAATTTAGCCAACATGGTTTTTTCCCCGGAATTTCGATGAAGGATTTACCAAGCTAAATGTATTGACTGGATAAGTAACAGCAAATATGGAGTAGCGTGTATGTATAGTACAGGGACTTAAATAAAATGAAGGTGTCTACATTTTCTTATATTAACTTTTTACGAACACTCTCCTTGCAGTATCATGATATTAATATCGACAGTTTTTTAATATAATAGGAAAGTAAATGCGTTTAGCTTAAAATTCAGTCCGTCGCACAGAATATAACAAATAGGTTGTCTGCTACCCTTTAGTCGCCTCTTGAAAAAAACTGATCTTGCATGTTGTATACGATAATATTATACATGTCTGCTAGCATTAGCAACGTAACTACCAAACTCCCCGAAAACACTACAAGGACAGAGAAAAGTTAAAGCGACGGTAGCAAGAACTTTATATTTATGTAGGTATTTATATTATACGGCAATGAATGGAATTGGAGTCTCGGCTACTTTCATGAAGTCTTTCGTATGCAATTCATGTTTCCAAAAGAGGAAAGTTTTCTCTCCCTCTTGATGTAGTAGTGCAGTTTTGGTAATCCTCTCATGCAGCAACTCCAAAGACGAGAAGAAAGTCAAGCAAAACGACAGTAAAAGCTGTTTGTACTGTCAAGAAGCATACTTACTCCTATACATTCAACATCCTTATAATCATATCATTACTATACTCCCACAGAGTGTATTATGTATAACAACCATCTGTATATTAGCTGTAATCGTTGTGTGAGGACTTGTAGTACTTTCCCTTCTGGAGACTGCTGATGTCGAGTCTTTCGTTTGTTCTACATAAACAGACTCCTATATTGAACGTCCCGGAAAATCATACACTCTGCCCTGCAAAGACCAGCAGGACGTAGTAAGAATCTGTAAGATGTGCGCATTGGATTGACTACTAGTATAATATTATTGTATATTGTATTGCAGACTACTCTACTTGTGTAGCGTAGTGAGGAGGACCGAGACAATTTGATGCTCTATAAGTATTCAGAATATATTCCATCAACGAAATGAAACGACTAGAGAGATTTCAGAAACATAATCTTTCCACCTTACCCCGTGGGAAACATTATTATGTCTATACGTTAACAATATATGTATATACTCACACAACAAGCAGGCGGAACCCGCCTTAGCCGCCTAAAAACACAATCATTGTATAGCAGCCGTAGTTGAAGAAGTACTGCAATCAAAATCTTCGGTTAGGCGGAATAAGGACTAAGGAGAATGAAGGAACTTACTATTCATTACTTCTATTGCTATTACCAGTTGTATTACTTATATTGTTATATCCGTCAGCAGTCAAAAACGGGAGTGCATGGCCATAGCCTAGCTGTGGCATGAAGATGGCAGGGAAACGGGACATTTAAGCTGAAAGAGAATTACAAATATCTGTATGTACTCTATACTCCGTACTAGGAGGGCTGAGACTAGTTTTCGTTTGACTTGTCTGGCTTGTCGTGTCTTTGAGCGTCTGAAGAAAACATCCTGCTCTCCCCTTAGGTCGTCTGATCTCTTTGTAATAAGAAACTCATTTCAGCTGCTCCAATGAAATTGTGGAACGCACAATCAAGACGATCAGATAACTTGTTTATCCACTTGATGGAAATAAAAGGTTTAGCTTTGGGCCGTTGTTGCTGCTGAAATAGTTCTTCGTATGTACACGGAGATGTACCGATAGGCACATTGTGCAGTTATTTCGCCCGTATTTATTTTGTAAGTACATTTGAGTAGATCCGGTGCTAATATAATGTATAGAAGTGTATTTAGAGAAAATGTAGTGAGAGGGATGTTGAAAGTCTGTAGATCTGTAAGTATATTTGATTATGTATGTGTGTGGACTTTCACTCTTTGATATATCTGTGAAGTAGTCGGGATGTGTTCTTTGAGAGTGCAGTGAGCTGCGTGTGTTACTGAGCAATGAGAGGAGAGACAGAAGGAAAAGCGACATGAACATGACTTGCTTTTGACTTAAGCTGTAATGTAATAACACAAAAGGAAGGAAATTGTGAGTGCTCGTCTTGAAAGCCTATTAGACTTGCGAAAAAAGTATATTCAGTTAGATGATGAAGGAAACACATTATTGTTATCTATTTTGGGCAGGTGCTTGCCTTCTACGTAGTCATTCAATCATTCTGTCGTCCGTCCTTCCGTTTTTCATGTTAGTGTTGATGGAATTGGAATTGATTGCGCTAATGGTACACTTTGCTAACCTGATTTTATTTGACCAAAGACTCCTGCCACCATATTATGCCGTGTATGCACCCATTTTCGATTTCCTATTTACAAATATCGCAGCGTCGATATTTATGTCTGGGAAGGAATTTAAATCTAATACATAACGACATCCTTGTGGTAGCATGTTTTTACATCCTAGCCATAAACTAATGCTAAAGTATTTCACATCATGGGCTGCAAAACACGTCCAAACTAATAAATATGCTCGAATAGGCACATTAAACTTATCTCAAATGAATAAGCAGATGTCATCCGTGCGATGCACCTAGTAATCTCCTATTGAATATAATATCAGGCTAGTATTATATGACTAATCGTAATAATATCGGCAATATTCATGCAAACTTTCACTTTCTTTGTAGCTGAAGTAATAGCATGTACCTATCAAATTATTCTCGGTATTTTCCTCAAAATAGAAAATCTTTCTACATGACAGTATTACATAACAACTATAATGATGATGCTTTAAGTATATATAGCTTTTGTAAGCTATACGATTCTGTAGTACCGCCGTATGATTTCCTGTCTTCAAATAGTTTCTTTGATGAAATGGAGACAAAATAATATCTCCGGATAAATTTTTTGGTGTGTGAACAGAACAAAAGCCGCAGTACATTATTTTAGGTTGAGAGAACGCCATGGCAGGTCAAGTTCAGCCGGACCCATCAGAAACACAAGAAAAATTTGATATCCTTTGTGAAGGATGGAAAAAGATTGGGAGAAATGTACAAAACAGAAAACCACTACAAGTCTGGTATTGATATTACGATTTCACTCACAGTGACTGGTCACTGGATGTGGCGTGGACATTGACATGATGATACTACTCTTACTGTAGTACTCTATATTTTGTGTGGTAGTTTTCTGTTCGTAGATTTTTCTTCGGGAAACGGGCACACTACAGCATTTTGGTGATATTATTGTGGTATTTGTTCTGTTTTGTGTACATTGTCTCTAGTGTGGTCTTTCCTGTCTACTTATCGTTTTATAAAATGCATAGGCTGCTGACACATACAAATAGAAATAATGGCAGTGCCATTCCAACGATTATTTCTCGAGTGCCACTACACAGTAAGAATAATATATTATGGTAGCTAGTTAATGCCCTATCTGTACAACTATGTATACCTATGTTTTTATAGCATACCTTATCTTTAACTGTGTATAGGAAGAGTGAGCACATCCACTCTGTGATTAAATGTATATAGGTACCCATCTAATAATAGCTATGTAGGTGAAGTGCCATATATCTGTGCTTATTACACACACAATGTATTATTGTATTATGTGTCTCTGCATTATCTTTGGTAAAGAGGGGACTACTCTGCGGATGAGGCACGGTAGTAAATAAAGTCACAGCAGAAGTACACACACCAATGAAGTTTGCCGACTTCACTTTACTACGAGAAGCATAATATATAGCAAGGCAAAGATATGCGATGCGTTCGTATATTTTATGTGTTGTTGTGCAATGAGGACAAATGAAATGCTGGCTGAATGTCTCTTCGAGTATTTAGGAGCGTGTACAACTACTGCATTGTACTTACAACTAAGAACTATACCAAAAAACGCCAGAAGTACATCAACACATATCTCGAGAATATAAGCACATAGTACTGTAGTAGGTATAGGCATTTGTTATATAGGTAGTTATTCCGATATATATATACATTGTACATTTGTTAATGAATGAACGTGAGGTTTGGCAAGGAACTTGGAATAGGAATTCTTTTGTCGCTCCTGTTCATGAGAGCAATTTAATTTGTGTCTTAATTGAGCCCTTGGCTATGGAATTCTATGCGACCTCGACGCCCAGTCGTCGACAGAAATGAGAAGATGAGAGAAAAGTGAGTTGTGTGTGATGAAATTCAATGTGATGTGATTTGTGTCATACGAGAGAGGCGTAGAGTAATTGAATCTTAACCATTATCATCACTGAGATGAAAACCCCAACGCATAATGTCAAGACTCTGTTGTTATTTAACTTACAGACAAGCTGTGTACTTTTCCTCTGACAGTCTTTAGGTCATGGGTTATTATTACTTTTACTTAGTACTGTCGCTTCGTGCATTATGCATTATTACCACTGTTATAGTCCGACTCATTTTCCACTCCGAACTTACACCATGACTTGCATTTAGTAAGTAGGCTTAGACTATGCTCATTATCTTAACTAGCGAAAATATTATGTCTTTTAGTGCAATCAGCTCGGCAGACGATGTGAACTGTCTGCATTGCACTTAAACCTCTCAGTTAGAGATACGCTCATGATACTACTGGGGCTCAAGAGGAAACAACTTGTTTTTTAAAAGTGTAATCCTCTCTGTATTGTAATAAGTAATGAAAAGAATTTTATGTGACAGTAGGAAAAGCCGAGCTGTGCCTTTATCTCTTTTATTTCGTTAATAGTCTTTTCGATGTATATATGAACGTGGTGTAATATATTATATCCATCCAATTCCAGTAACTACTATTGATTCAATGAAACGCTTCTACTACCACAAAGTTATACGTACATTTAATACAATATACGGTATTATATAAAAGAGTCGCACATGGAGTTAGTATATAGGGATGGGACATTGCGTAGATTTAATATAAAGACAATTGTGTTGCAATCATTGAATTATTAAGCTAATGATTTTGATGAGACTGTGTAGAGTAATACATTATGTATACATTCTCTGTGGGGATATCGTTGGTGGTGTATAAATGAAATTTATATTAGTCGGTGTGCATTTTCGGCTGAGTTGGTTTGTGTTGATAAAGAGTTTGTATTAGAATTATACTGCGTTGTCAGCATGTACGTTTTCTGCTGTGTCTACGCAGAGTCCAATAATAAAATTACAGAGGAAGAGGGAAGGAACAACAGACGGAGAGAGAGAGTGGGTTCTGAATCTTTTTCTTTTCTGTCAGAGACTGGTACTAGGAGTGAAAGAGGGATTCGGGGGAATGGGAGCCTTTGAGTCAACTTCAGCGCCTTAATTATGCATTAGAATGGAACTCGGAGCAGTAAGTAACTGTGATGTGACAGAGTTACTTGCCTGAACATGGTTTTCCTCTCTGCTCCACGTTCATAATCTTGGTTTCCTTTTATACACTAATATCAAAGCTATCTATTTAATATGATTTCTTGCTCACTGTGTGTCTGTGCGCTGTGCTTCGTGGATTCGTTTAGCTTTTAGCTTAAACTCATCTCCCACAAAATGCTCAACATCTTTCCGTGGTTTCTCTTCTGCTGAGGAAATATTTAGTGGAAATGGTACAGGTCGATTGAAACATAAGACTGGTATTATTACCACGTACTGCACTATATTGTGTATAAGTCTCTCTGTGTATGGAGAATTTTGGGGTTCGTTCGTCTTGCACTCAATGATCCACTCCTCGACTTCCTTTCTAAACAGAAGCTCACCCTATTTTGCTTTCTCCAAATGGAATCTTCCACTATATTGCATAATATAATAATACAACTAGGCAGCACTCTACATTATAGAACTAATGTGAAATACTAATGGAGAAGCCCAGAAGAAATGAAATAAAAATCACCACTAGTTTTTTCACAACGATTCTGTCAGTATACTGAGAGGTTTTTATATTTCATTTGTTTCCATACCACATAAAAATCTACCCCACTATAAAATATAAGCATATTATTACTTACGAAACTCTATGGTATCTGTAAGATATGGAAAAAGTGAATAGCTACTTTCAAGCAATGAAAATTGTTAGCACAGGGGTTCTAGTATTATATATAACAGTCACTCAGAAAAATAGTTTGGAAATTCGTCAAGTTTGGCGAATGTAGAAAATTTAGAAACACTTGTTAATTTGACAAGCGTAAGTGAATCTTGTAAAGCTTCTCTGGCAAAAGTAATATGAATCGTTTGCATAGCTTTCGTGCATAGCTGTAAAATAATTTTTGAGGTATAATACAGAATATCTGTTGGATAAAGCATCTAAACGTATTTCTACAATATAGAAATTGAAAACTAACAATGAGTGGTTGTGTGAGAGGTATTTATACGGTTGTGTGAGTTCAGTGATGTGTGCGAAGCGAGAAGTGAATATGACACATATAGTATAATGTCACAGAGCAAAGGGCTTACCTAATACGGTTGATTTACAAAGCATAGGAGTAAAGTGCTCGTTGAAGCTTGAATTGTATCCGAAATCTAATTCTGGGAATTCTGTGTACCCTATATATGTACCCAGTTAGTATTTAGACTGTATACACACAGACTTACGGAATATGTATACCCACTGCTAGTATTTACCGTTTGTACTCAGACTCTGGTAACATTGAGAATTGTTTGAATTTCAATTTGAATGGCAGGGACACAAGCGATCTTGACAATACATAAAAGTATCTTCAAGTGGATAGAGGAAGATGCCCCTTAAGCCTTTTGCTTTCTATAACTTTCTATGACTACTCCTGCTCATACCAGTTCCTACTGCCAACATTTCAAGTCTATTACACTTTTTCTTATTTATTTTCCTTTTTTTGTTGCTGTTCACGTTGGCAGTATTTCTATGTGGCATGTTCGAGTCTTTCTCTCTCTCTCTCTCTTTCGCTCTCTCTCTCTCTTTCAGTGTTCGTTCGACTGTCTATTGTCTACGTCTTGTTTCTTTCTCTGACTCTTTCTCATTGTCTACCCTTCGATTTGAGTTTCAACTAGGCAGTTTTCTATTTTACTGCTACTTTGTGAGAATTTCTTTCTTGTGGACACACTGAACACATGTAGCCGACTAGTTGGATTGAACTACTATCATCAATGTGTATGTGTACCCTTTCTACGTAATATTGTGTGAGTGTACTCTGTGTATGGCAATGGCAATCGATTGATCGATACGGATGCAGACACATACACTCTCTCTCTCTCTCGTATATTTTATCTTGGCTTGTTGAACTAGTGTCACTACACACAGAGATAGTTCTCTTCTCTCTTGTCTTTATATCATTCTTGTCTATTGCAGCAGTAGTAGTGGCGGCAGTTCTTTCTCGTCTTGCTAATAGCACAAAAGCAAGGAATGAATGCTCCCTTTTGTAAAACTATGTGGGAATTCATGTACATTCTAATATCTTTTGTAGGCTTCGTTCCTGCTCCTCCTCCTTTGCTTTTCCATGTCCCTTTACTCTTGTCGACTGACTTTTTCAAATTACATTCTCTCAACAGGGAGTAGCACACTGACTCTGTGCACGGCAGTAAGTTAGTGCCACTTTTCCACTTGGTATTTATTTCTACTACCAAAAAGCTCCTGCTCCTGTTCCTAGCTTGCTTTCCTGTACATTTGCTGTTCTTTCCGTTATTGTAGTGTAGGAGTTGGTTGTACAGAGAGGATGTAATGTTTCTTATGGACATACTTTCATTTCGACTTTCTCCTTTTGAAAAAGCATCGTTGTCCTGTGCCATGGAAGGAATTGTGTCTAGCAAATACTTAGAGTTAGTGGAGAGTCAAGTCATTGACGATTTTCTTTTTGCTTGGGTGGTTCTCATCCTGTGTGGGTCTTGTAGGTGCCCTCGTAAGTTTTGTGTGCCATCTATTTAGAGTGTTCCCATATAAACAGTTCGTAATGTTCTTCTCTATCAACGTAAACCGCTGTAATAATAGTTTTGTTCAAATTGAATAGCTTGCTTTTGAGTGAACACATATTGAAACGCACAGACATAAGGGGAAGACAAACAGCTTTTCATTTTCTCATGGTTTTACTCCAAATGTCAAAGATCAATGATGGGAGAGACAAGAGAGATATGGTTTGATGTTTGTATGGTTTGCTACAACAACCTTGTTAAGCCGCGTAGGTTTTCTCAAAGGAAGTTTGTACTTGTGAGCTGCAATGATTCTGGTGCTATTCTGGCTGATCATGATGAGGCTGATGATGAGGATGATGATGGTAGCCAAAGGAGGACATCATCCTAAATTATAATATTATGTGTACAAACCAAACATTTACACACTGTGATGTTTTTGGTGTGTGGGGGGTTGTATGAATAGCAATTACATGTTTTTGTTAGGATTTGTACATACCTTCTGCTAAGAGTAGTATAATGTATCTTGTGTACATGCAAAGGCAGACATAATAATATATCTCGGAATAACACTACTTCCATGCTATGTATTTAACTTGAGTTGAGCTGTCAGTGAGTGGAAAATACCGATTTATCTTTCTGCACTTTGTAAATACTATGGGTAATAGTAGAAACGAGAAATAGAACATACTCAACTGCGTGGGCATTAAGTTTCACTTAATTGCAAATTACCATTTGCCAGAAATAGATCATTAAAACGTCTTTCAACCGAAAACACTTTAATTGCAGAGCTTTTTCACTTAACTACTTCCTTACTAGAATCATGCCGTGATTCAAACTCCTATTTATTCCTTTACTGCGCAAATTTTTTCCAAGGCTTCTTGCGGGTTACTAAGATTTTGAAAAACAGACAAATTAAATGCGCGTTAAATATTGTCATATTGTGTTTTATTCACTGTCAACATGGAAAATTAACGCAAATTTTACGATAATTAGATTGTCCAAAAATGTTTTTTAACTAGAAGTTTCGTAAGATTTAACGTTATTTATTAAGTTGATTCGGAGTGTTTAAAAATAGCAGAGACCATTATTAATAATAAATGTACATTTCAATTTGCAATTCACGGAACATACAATTACATAAATTGAATTAATTTACATTCTTGGAATTGGTTGTAGTAGCCTATTAATTATTCAAATTGCTTTTTCCTCCTGCAGAATTAATGTTTCATAGCAGAAAATAAAAAGGGAGATGTTGTCATCTGTCAAGTCTACGTTCAGTAATGGGCGGTAGGACGTTGTATGGTTCAGTTGGTTGACTTTGAAGGTGGTGCACGCTGGGAGTAAATGAATATGCTTTCAAAGCGTTTGAGAAGCTGTGGTGACAAATAGATATATAGAGAGGACTGCTCTAGAGTTTATGTATGGGAATGTGGGTATGTACACAGAAAGTGTGGAAAGACAGAAAAAAACTACAAATGTGATTGCGTTATGGGTTGTTTTATGTGCCTTTACAAAGTTGTGTGTATACGAAAATATTTTTTTGATTTTGTTTCAGGTTTCTTACGCGAGGCCAAGTAGCGAGGCGATCAAAGGCGCCAATCTCTATGTGAGCGGATTGCCCAAAAATCTAACTCAACAAGAGCTGGAAAGTTTGTTCAGCCCGTTTGGACGGATCATCACTTCGAGGATCCTCTGCGACAACATTACGGGTAAGTAAGAGACTGGTTCTCTTTCTTTCCCATACTAATGTATAACTACCTATATGATATTAGAACCAACTCAGTGACTCAATTCATTAGCTAGGTAGCAGTTCAGCTAAGTTTAGATGACTTCAAAGAGAATTCAATTTCCAAGTATCCCGTCCTGATTTATAAAATCATCTATTCGAAAACCTTATACTTATACTGTGATGATCTCTATTTACAGATAGTTTAGCTAGCTATGCGAAAATTTACTGAGGCAAAGTAAATTTTGTTTGCAGAGTTTCAAAATATTATCTACGTAATCAGCGAGTATCTTCATTATTTCAGAATTCTATTTACATAAATTAGTTGCGAAATTAGAAATTTCGCGGTTACAATCTACACTGTTGCAATACAAATACCCTTATGAATTTTTAATGCTTCTAACTGAGGAATAATAATACAATAATGCGTCTAATTCATCTCTCATGAAAAACGGATGTACATAAATAAACACTACAGTACATTTATGTCCGCATAGCTTTACTGCGCATAATATGTACGACGATCATAACGTTCTGACAGTACGATGCGGTCTACCTCCGTACAAAATTGACAAACTCATTTCATCACCCCAGCAATAATATTTTGGACAAGTACGCAATGCAAAATTGCTCTTTGACTCTCTCTGTCATGTATCTTGATCAGATGAACGAATGTGTTGGGAGCAATGCATTCGGTCGTCTGAGGCATCCACAGACGTGCACAGTTTGTAGAAAAATATTTTCTCGAATATAATGTTACAACAACATTCATGGCAGGAGTAGTGGAGTGGTGCCAAAAATTTGCCACTCGATGAGACCATCGTGTCGTCTGTGGTGTGGCTTACTTCATTACCAGCTTACTCGCTCTTCTCAATGACTTTCTCTTAAGACTCCTTCTCCTTAACACTCCTCCATACATACAAATGCCTTCAAAGCATTTCATTCTTCTTGTAGTGCTCCTCATGTATAAAACACCAATCACCATGCTCTTGTCATTCCGACTTTAAAAGTTTCCTCACTCATGCTTCTACATACTTATAATATCTCTTTGATCAAATTGAGTTATTTACGAAGATCGACAAGCAATTTGGAGTTCTGGCCCAGTTTTGCATGAACAGATTTGTATTTTCATAGCTAAATAGCTCAACTACGAAACGCTGACTGAAGGAACTTCCTGCTATTAAGGCTATTACGAGTTGAGTTCCGAATTCGTGTTTCTCAGCGTAAAATTGTATAAGAAGCAGCCTAATCTGTAGAAACTATACTTGTATGATGTGCTACTGTGTATCAGCAGGACTCAAAGTTTTCTTCACCTATCACTTGGTAATTACCACGGGAATTACGGCATTTACTTTGTTCAGTAAATAATGACGAGCTGGAAAGACTGGCTGTCGGCGTTAAATTTATAAAGGTTAAAGTTGAAAGGTTCATTCGTGACTTGTTAAGGAATTGTGTTCACAGCTGCGCAATAGTCTACTTGAAAGATATCTAGTACTGTAATAGCTTATATTCCTTTGACTTGTCACTTGGCCAAACTGGACTATAGGTCCTACAGTGACTTAAGCAATCCCTTTGCAAACATACGAACACAAAATGCTAGACTTCCTAGGCATTCCCTTTGATTCTTATAGTTGTGATTGTAAATAGTCAAAGAGACAGACGATGCAAAAAGAGACGAAACTTCATTCTTTCTGGCGACTATTCCAATCCAGTTGTCACTAATCTCTCTCTCTTGCTTGTTCTTCCACTGGAAATAACATAAAGCCAGTATGAAAGCGTGAAAAGCTGAACCAGCTGCATATGCCCACGTCGTCAGTTTTATGTCGTCCTGCAGAAAAATATACGCAACAGAGTGAAAGAAGTGAAAGTGTCCTAATGAACCTTTATTCTGCGAAAATAATGCAGACATTAAGAATTAGCACAATATTTATTTATTAGTATTATTACGCGAATCAATAGTGTTGTTAGCGATATTTTTCTTATAACTACAATAACGAAGTCAATTTATGTCAAGATGTTTCCAATTAGGTATGTTTTCTAGATAAAAATCCGAGGTGAAATTTTTATTGCCGATGTAATGATTCCAAGAACTTAAATGCAGCAATTACAAAACAAGTTCGAAGTGGAAAAGTATCGTATAGAATTTCGTGTGGTCAACCATTGGTTTTTAATACAAATAAGAATTTTACGTATGCCATAATAATATTGCTACCATAAGTATTATTTTGCACTCACTCAGTTTTATACATTTAGTTCTAAGTGATCAGTTGTTAGTTGTCGACTTTTTAGTTGTTGACTTACGTCTGGGCAAATAATATCTCACATAGTATATCTCCTGGTAGAAACTGACTACGTAGTACTAAAAGCATAGAACATTGCAGTACATATTGTTTATAGCGCTATACAAGACTTCGTAGAGACTGACAGAAGAACGAATGAACGGAAACGGAATCTGATGTTTCCCTTTTATACACTGTACAAATATTGTACATGCTCTTTGCTACGTAGTCTCCACAGTCTATTACTTTGCCGTCTTTGCCACATTCATTTAGAATTTGCTGTGAAATGGTTATATACACAGGGAGATGCTTGTAAAGTACTGTGTGTGTGCATACACTTCGAAGTTATGCAATGTTATACCCCTCTCATATATGTAAGTATGTGTGGATGGGATTGTGATAAGATAGCATTGCAATGAGATATATTACAGCATCCTTTCACAGAGTGCCACTAACAGTCAGCAAATGTTAAAAGAAGCCAGACATGTCAGCAGAAGAAGAATAAGAGCCAGAGCAGTGTTCCAAGTACCCTATTATACTATTTTATGTAGTCCTATTAGGTATAGATATCTCTTCGTGTATATATCAAGCTGTATATATGTACATAATGCGCATTAGAGTTTTCAAATGAAACTCTGCCAGTGCATATGGCACGTATAGAAGTATGTTTTAGAGAGAAAGAAGAAGAAGAATAAGAGATGATGGGAAAAGCAGGAGAAATTGTCAGTGGTGGTGGAGCTGGCTGATGGAGACGTGACGACCAAAGAGAGATGACTTACTGTTTTTATCGTTCTCTCTTTTTTACCTTTTCCTGTTCACCCAGCCGTGTTCAGTGTAGCAGTAGGCCGCTAGCGTCTCTATCTCGCATCCTGCTCTGACTCTCTTTCTCCAGTTGTATGTCTCACTGACACAAGAGTTTTAACTCTGCATGTTCTATAGCTATTATCTACTCACAAGCAAATAGGTATACTGCTAAAGATTGCTCCAATCTGCCCATGTGAAGGATAATGAAAGAAAGTTGGACGGAATATAGAAGAAATGCTATTTGTCAGTAGTAGGCTTTTTACTTGTGTTTGTTCCTACGTTTCTGTTAATGCTAGGGCTTCTGTAATAGAAAAGTTTGCGAAATACCTCTCTTTTCCTCATTCTGATGTTTTCATAAGGAGCCTTTTTCGATTTGCTCGTTTCACGTCAAGACCTTTCTGGAAATAATAATAATATGAGAAACTACGACAGTTGGTTTACTGAATAGCGTTCCTCTTTCTTTTTCTCTGTGTTGAAAGTGGCTGAGCCTCTTTATGTACTAAGAGAGAGAGAGAGAGCAATATGAGTACAAGTTAAAAAGTAGAAAAGCCTGTATTATGTGGATGTATTTACTTTGGAACTATTTGTGTAGTATGTAAACAGAAAAGAATTCGTATGACTACCTAGTAAGAAGTAGTGGTAGTACTTGTGCTGTTAGAGTTGTGTAATAAGTTTACACGGTACTTAAAGACTTATTGGATCTGTATTTCAATTTCAATAGCGGAAGAATAACAAGATATTTGTTCCGATGAAATGTATACGACAAGAGAGAGAGAGAGAGAGAGAGAGAGAGAGCAAATATCAAAACACAATCTGCTCGCCTTTCTCGTTGTGAGAAAGTGAGTTTATGTACTTTGGTTGCTCCCAGGGAAAATCCAAGACATGGTTGGATCATAATAATTTTTTGTGCTTTTATTAAAGTAGGTAGTAGTAGTGTTGCAAAGAGCTATAAGAAAATACGGCAAATCTCGCGAACAGGAATATCAACAGCGTAGAAGATGATAAGAGGGGATGACTTTTCAGTGCGAATGTAGATATATCCCGTAATGTTAGGAGAAGAAGAAGAAGAGTGTAAGAGATGAACGTATCTGTTCAGTATGGAAGAGATGTGTTTGGAAGTAAAAGTAAAATCATCCTTTTCCGTAGAGAAAAGTGGAATTTTTCCCTTTGCTTTCTGATCAAGGCGTTGGGGCGTGTTCTCATGCAATCTTAATGTCAGCACTTTCGTATAAGGCTACCCATCCTAATTTCCACCGGCACATCAGCCTAGTATGTTCATCATTCACATTATGCAAAGTTAGGTGGCCATCTTTTCCCAATCTCCTTCCATATTGTCCATGAATATTGCATAGGCTATGTGCACTCAAGTTTACCGACGTTCTCTCGCACTGTTTCTCTTCTGTGTCTCGTAGCTCTTGATTTGATCTGCCTCTGGTGATGATGGCAACTCATATTGTAATGCAGTCCTTACCCGTTCTTCTATGTCTTCTTTAGTTCCTTCTCATATTCACTCTTGCTACCTTTTTCAACATCCATTCCTATTTTAAGTTCTTAGAACATGAGTTCAGAGAGGGAAAGCACATTATTTGTTTACGATATGAATACACGATATGAGCGCCTCTATCCATACTCAATGTTCGCCGACAGACAGTAAGTCATCATATTGCAATATACAACGTTTGAAAGGAGGAACCTGGCTGCACAAGAGCCATAAGAAATTTCCCTGTTAACTTTTACGTATAGAAGAGGGAGAATGCTTGTGGTATATTTGTTAGGGAAGTGTGTACGAGTGGATGTTACACAAATTTCTAAGGAGATCACGTAATATGAAGAGTAATCCTGTCGATTGTATACATAAGAGCGTCGCGTGGCTTACTAAAATTCATTCTGGAGCTGAGCGTCTTATACTTTGCGGGTATTGCATATTAAACTGCTATTTCAAACGATAAGGCAATACTCTGGGTAATATTTCCACGTTATATTCATTAAATTATTCGTAATCAAGCTCATTTCTTTCCTTAGCAGCTTCCTACTCATAAATATCTGAAGAACAATAAACTTACCGTGGTATTATGAGATATTACACAAGTTTATTATTCACACTGTATTGGATTTAAGACAACCTGCGTTTCAAGCAATCTTCATGCAAGAGATGCCTTAATGCTTTCTTACACTATATTAATCGTCTAATGAATCCAGGCAACATCCTAAACTTATTTTCTTTCCGCAGTCACAAATTGCATTTTCAGCAGGAGAAATTGCGACTTACGTAATCTTCTTTTTGTTTCGTCCTAATTGACTTCCGTTTCTCAAGGCGAAAAACAGGAACATCTTGTAATTAAGTCTATAATTTTATTACAACAGGCAAATAGCATAGCAGATAATTCATTTTACTCTGTTAATCACCTAGCAATTTCAAGTGAACAAAGCAACTAAAAGTTCAGAGGGTAACAGTAAATATAATGTGTTTGCACATTTATGTACATGAATTCTGAAAAGGTTTTTGAATATAAAAATACAAAACTGAATTTATGGATGAATTTTGTGTGGAGTAATGCAATGTATACGAATAAAATAAAAAGTGTATAAAAAGGGTGATGAAAAATGAAAAATATTGTGTTGAGTCTGATTACGTACTGATTAGATAGTTAGGTTATTTTAGGGCTTAGATGACTGAATATACTGAGCTGGGAAGTAGGATAGGGCTGCCCATAAGGTTTGAATTGGTTGATTGCATCTTGCAGGTTTGTCAAAAGGAGTCGGATTCATTCGCTTTGACCAGCGAGTGGAGGCCGAGCGTGCGATCCAGGAGCTGAACGGAACCATTCCAAAGGGCTCAACTGAGCCGGTGACAGTGAAATTTGCCAACAATCCGAGCAACAATACCAAGGCTCTTCCACCACTGGCGGCATACTTGGCGGCACCACAAGCAGCAGCGGCTGCCCGTCGCTTCGGAGGACCGATTCATCATGCAACTGGCCGACTGCGGTACATACCCCTTTCTCCACTTTCCAGGTGAGCTACTGCCGCAGCTCATCTCAGATAGTCTTGTTCTAGAGCAAATTGCCTGCACACAACTACTCTGCCACCACCGAACCGAACCCAAACCTGTCAACGTCCAACGTCACAAACAGACAGAAAAAACCCGAGAGCCTGAAAATGAAAGAGAATCTGTTTTCAGACTTTTGAGCTCACACTCCGCATCTCACTTTCATCTTATTAAAAGACTGAGGCAGCTTCTAGTAACAAGTGACGAGCCGGTTCCATAGTACTAATTCACTCATCTCTCATGAATGACGACTTGACGACTCGTACAAGTTGCTCGCTAATGTAACTTAATGTACTTAATGAGTCGTACCGTCCTTTCTCATTCGTATCAATTTGTTTTCCGGAGCACCAACTAAACCAAAACAATACGCTCCTTGTTTTACAAAGTATTCTCTTTTGTATTACATTCTCCCTTTTTATTTTCACTATTACTCTGCAGTGTGTACAAGAGAGAGGATCCCACATTATGTGCCCGTGTACACATGTAGCTCATTTCAGAGAAATATATGTACTCTGGCTATAAAGAAATCTTCCTCTTTCACACTGAACGCAATTTTTTACTCGTCAACGTGTTAACAGAACATACATTGTCTCAGTGTGTATGTGCAAAAAACATTTCTATTATATACTTTAGTTCTCCAAACGTCAAAGAAGTTTTCTCTCACTTTTCATGTATACAAATGATATCGTACGTTGTGTATACCTGATACAAGTTATACAAGTATAAAATATAATGACAAGCACATACACCGAGAGAACATTACTACAGCGGAAGGTTGATGACAGTGACGCGGTACGTTGGTGGCAAGCTGCTTTGCCTTTGCTTCTCTTCTGTTCTGCTTCTCATCTCGTCGATGATCAGAGCAGCCACACAATTTGGCATTGGGAAATCCTTTTTATTCACCAAGTGCTGACGGAATTATTAGTAT
This sequence comes from Pogonognathellus flavescens, assembly GCA_019776165.1. Classification (NCBI taxonomy): domain Eukaryota; kingdom Metazoa; phylum Arthropoda; class Collembola; order Entomobryomorpha; family Tomoceridae; genus Pogonognathellus; species Pogonognathellus flavescens. Next base: position 19,427 of record JABASD010000797.1, on the reverse strand, counting down.
CCCAACTTTTGACTTTGTCCACACTTTGATATATTATACACACAATCAGTCGAGTTTCTCTTTCCGCCCGTTTGATAATTACTGTTCTCACCTCTCTGTCATCTTGTGTGCGCTACTCTCGTCTAGTCAATTTGTTGAACGTAGACACGAATTTAACTATTAGCATACTGTAATATATTTGCTACAATCTATTACACTACTAATAATAGTAGCAGACAAACTAACGTATCCCTTCTCAATCTCCTGTACGATCTTTAATGTACATGTAGTGTTCTGTGTGACCACTTTCGTTATCTCATTAATTAATACTACACACGTATTGTTACTCACTCCCTTCTTTTCATTTCGTACCCATATGTAGAACTTATAGTCCATAATATTTATAACCTTCAGCACTAAATTAACTCACTCGTAGATATATTTGTACTACTAAAATATACAATAGTTGTGTTGAGAGCTTGTGTGGAATATTGTAAGGTAACAATATGTAAATATATAGTTTGTGTGCATAATGTGTATTTTTGTAGTAGTTGCTATAGTGTATATAAAAGTATGTAGTTAATAATGATTGTGCAGTGTATGTGGACACGTAAAAACTACAAATACTGTACTACATGATAAATATGTACAGGTCAGTGTGGTGTATGCATAATATACTTCACAAATTTTTTTTACTACTGTGTTATTAAGTATTACGGAAAACAAGTAGCTGAACCCACGTTTTAGTTGTGTATGATCAAATGACACCTCATCCATTCAAAGGCATCTTTTTTAATTTTAACACACAAGAAAGTGTCCTGCTGGGAAATCGTTGCTTTTAGAGCAGATGTACTCATGTAAAGGATTCTCGTGCATATAGATGCATAAAAATACGTACATGCTACTCGTTGTCTAGTTCCTATACTTTATACAGTACATTAGACGGTATACCATATACCAATCGTTTTTACTGAAGTACGAAGATATTTAGAAACAGTAGAGAGATATTTGTTAAAGTAAATTAAGAATGTTTACTAAGCATGTGTAGTATGCATAGTACATGTACTCGTTCTGGTATCAAAGACTTTACTACTACTACTATTCTGTTTCTAAGCACAGTGATTTTGGATTGCTCTAATATAACACGCTGTGTGTAGTGTATATATATACGTGTAGCTAACAATAGTGAATGCATACCCAGCTAATTGTAAAACGTTAGCTTGAGTCGTTACTACAAATGAGACTTGAACCTGGAATGACTAGGTGGGTATTTGTAGTATTGTGTGGTTGACGTTACGAGGTAGTTAGTTAAAGTTAGTTAGTTAGTCACGTAGAGTGAAGTTAAGTCAGCTATATGGAAATAGGAGAGGGAAGTGTTATAATAATACATATGTGTTTTCATTTGTCGTTTAATGATTTTTTCGTGAGCTTCTTTGCCCGTATTGTCTGTCACATTTTATTTGAAGTCGACATTCAGAAAAGAGACATGCCTTGTCTATAAGGCAGAGAATTACATTGTCAGCATTAGCACTTGAATGTGATTCCTTGTCCTTTAGACGTCGTTTTACAAGCTATCTACACTCTAGATATTTCAGTGGCACAGTCATTTTAGTCATCGTCAATGACAATCATTCGAGGTGTAGATCAGAGAGACATTGTCGTAAGTACTTGCTCCATACACCCAGTGGCAGTTTCAGAGTAGTAACTGTGTAGATGTGCATGACAAACTAATTACCCATACGATTGCTCTCTCGAGCTTTTTCCTTCAGTCTCACTCTTCGATTGACTGTGGCTCGTCGACTATTGCAATAAATAGAGAATGATAGTAGTAGCAGTCGAAAGTGTGCTGTTCCAACTGGTACGGTTCTCGGCTGGTTGGCTCCCTGGCATTGGCACTTCCTCTTTGCATCAAAATCGCAGACATTGTCAAACATGGTTGATTTGCACCCAAGAGCTCTTGTTAGTTGTTTCCCAGCCAAATCAAGGAGAATTCATGTGTTTGACTCCGGACCCACGTGCTAGCTTCTTCATTTCATACGTACGACTTGTATTTTATATAATATCCATTTTATAAGTGCTGCAATACTTGTAATACTAGATGAAAAACAATCTGAGATAGTAAATAGCAGAGAAATACACCACTAACGGCTTGGTGCTCCATACACACATGAATCTCATCAGTCTAGCCACAATTCACATGGTGACAGTTAAGTCAGTTGACTGGTTCCCTGACGCTCGCTCTCTCCTGTCTACTCAACTCTCGCTCGATGTGCATCTCTCTGTGCTGTGTGTAAGGACGAGAGTCTGTTTGCTCCTTACTTCACTATTCTTAGCAGTTGCAATGCAATGTCGTAGTTTACGACGTCTATTACGTACACAGTACACAGACATAGATCGCACAAAGACAAACACAGTCAGCAATACATCTTTTCAGCTGTGGGATGAATGTGTGCATGTGTACAGGGCAGAATGTCGTAGGCTTAGGCATGCAGAGATGTGTATACAGTTTGGAATTAAAATGAATCCCGTGCTTAAGTCTTAGCCGATAAATTCTATAATGTGTGTCACGATGCTATGTACATTCTCGTAGTGTATTCTCTTGACATTTACAACCAAGTGGATACAGATGCACCACACACAGGAATATGTCGACTGAACTCTGAACCACACAAAAAATAAAAACTTTTTTACTACTTGTACTGATACACAGTCTGTCACTGTATTCCTATAGTGTTGTAGGTTATACTATACGTATTTCCTTGCTTACAAGTCGTACAGTTAAATGTGACGGTGGTGTGCTTAAGTGTGTGTGTACAAAATAGGTTTTTGCAAGGTATACACAATAATTATATAGCAATAAGACAAGAGAGACGGGGAGAACCATGGATCGTGAGGCTTTTACTTAACTACTACTACTATTTGTCACGACATCATTATGTTTATATTATATACGAATGTGCATACGACACACCTCGTTTTTGTTTCTCGTCGCTCACCACTCAACGTCGTCACCGTGTCCCACCACACCACGTCTCTGATCTGATCCTGATACACTTTCCTGTACCTACTACTTATTTGAGACTTTTCTGTATGAATTTCATTTCTATTCAGCATACACAAAAAGCTGGTCCAATGCTACGTACGTTCAGTTGTTGTGTAGGCAGTAGTCAATGTGAATTAGATGGAGTGAGGCAGTTTCTATGTATTCTACCGGGCTACCGTGATTGTGTCTCTAACCAAAATTTTATTGAACAGGGAGTAAGTTGTTGTAAGTTACACTTTTCGACTACATGCCTAACTAGCTGCGGCTAGCGTGTACAAGTAAGAACAAGCTACTCTGCAAGTGTATTTTGCTAGTCAGAACAGCCGTTGCTTTGCACGGGCACGGTGAAATGAAATCTATGGAAACCTTAGCCCTGCGATCAAGCTGTGTCAACGAGGTGTGTAAAAGAAACCTAACGACGTAACTTTGACTGTAACTCGAGACTTGAGTAGTGTCTCCTCCAGTCAACATGATTTACGAAAGACTGTTACTTACAACTACTCTGCTTATATAATATATCGGTGCCAGTGCCCTCTGCTACGACCAGTATTCTCTTTTCGTATATAATATGTACGACAAGACGGGAAAACCACACCAAACCCCGAAAACCAGTAATGCACGACTCGGTTGAGCCTGGGAACTGGTTCTTCTCTCCGTAGAATTTAATTTTGATTGAAGGACAAACAGAATGACTCTTTCTAAGGACTGCTATAAAAGGTTTCACGTAGCGAGTGGTGTTAGTCGGTGTGGTAGTCGAGTGGCGTGTTAATGTGTGTAGGGAGAAAGCGAGTACAGTGGCAATAACAGAAGTAAAGATGTATGTGTAGCAAAGATGAGGACTATGACTTATTGCATTACAACAACACTCATTTAGATTAGCGATTCTGACAATGAGTGACTTTTACGATAAGTGTACGCCACACGGACTTTTAGTTGTGTGTGCAGATATATTACGTACTGCCTGTATGTACGTAGTTATTTTTTATACTTCAAATCTGCTACACACACTGAGAGTGAGTACTGTAGTGGAGACGGGACCTTTAATTTTACTATAAATGTGTTGTGGTGCTATATCCCGTGTATCAGGGACTATAATCTCATGTTATTTAGAGATTGGAGCAGGCCAGTCAAGACTTAGATTATTATAGGTTTGTGAGATTGTTTTATGACTCTTTGTCGTGGTTGAGTGAGTGCCGCATTGTGTGTTCGGTGTGTTTCCGAGGTGAACACAGAGCCATAATGGGTTATGGCTAAATGGAAATTCTATTCTTAGTGACTAATTTAATTTTAGCTTGGGAAAGCAAACACATTTAAAATTTTGAACACTTACCAGAAATTAAGTCTGTCAATTACAATTGTAACTGTTACAGCAGGGCTTTGTGTAATCGTAATTAGGATTATGTACTAATGTGCTTAGCTTAGTTAGTAGACGACGTGAGCACACTAAATCGACTACATGAAATTACTACTCTATAAATTAAACAGAAGTGAACTTTACAACCGTCCAATCAATACTTCTCTGGCTCGGTGAGAGATTTTCCCAAATGCTCTCTCTTACACTTTCCCCTGTGTGTAATGGAAAGTCATATTATTTTGACATGAAGAAATGGGTTCTCCATGCACCATGTCCAATCTTTCCTTTCAATTTTGACATATTGTTCGGCAAAGAGCAAGTTTAAATGGAGAAATCAAGTCCAACGTGTGGAGGATCGTCAACTCAATGAAATATCGACAGACTACTACTACTCCTACTTCGACTACCACCACTATTTAGAGAAATGTAGTGAGAGGAAGAGAATGGCAGAAAGAAATCCAGTTGATTACATGCACATAATACTCCTACCACTACTACTACTTTTACACACATGTCAGTCAGGTCTTGTACGTTCGTACATTATAAAGGAGAAAGAGAGCTGGAGCTCAGCAAAGGCTAGGACTCATAATGTTCTTTCCTCGCAAACACATAACACACAAGTAAGAGATGGAAAAGGAAAGCGAATTCACGCAGGCTGAAGCAATATCGACACAATTGGATTGAGACTCGTCGTGTTCCTTATTTCAAAGAGCGCTATTACTCTTATAGGTAGCTATTTCTAACATTACTACTACCACCACACTGCTACTTCATGTATATGCCTATATACACAGACTATATTATACGTATGGACGATCTGTCTCTGTATATACAAATACGTGGAGAGAGAGAAAGCAGAACTTTGCCATGAGTCTATTGTTAGTGCAAATAAAAGAGATGACGATGACTGTGTGGGCTTTTCAATAGGAGAGAACGTACAACAGATGCATTTTCTAGTAGCACGTAGACAAGTTAGAAATGAAGTCGGATGCCGTCATTATTACCACACTAGGACATACAAGAACTATGGCAGCGGCAGAGTCGAATCACAATCAACTGCCTGTGTGAGTAGGTTTGCTGGTTGATTTGACGTGTAGACTTCTCACATTACAAGTTTAATTGTAATTTTAGAGTTGTAGAGCTCAAAGAGGAAATTGGAATGTTTTGATTATGTGAGATCACAGCCAAAGTAAAGTACTGCTTCTCATGTAATATCATGTGTCTTTGGTTTACTCCTCACTTCCTCTCTCTGTCTCTCTCTCTTGTATGTATCTATGTGTAGGATCTGTTAGGTATGTATAATGTATATACATAATATGTCAGCTTTGCTTGAGTTCGTGACTCATTATTGATAGAGTTGTGGTATGGTGGTGGAGTTGAGTTCGTTGTGGAAGCAAAGAAAAGGGGGAGAGATTCCCATTCAATCACACAGTCGCACATAGAATTCTATTAAAGTTTTCTCCTAGTTGGAAGTCTATGTCTGGTGTGATAACGATGATAGTGATGTAACTACTACAATACTTGTACAACTTCTACTCTTAATACGAAAAGTGGTATTTATTTATGTAGGAGTAAGAATAAGGCTTGAGCAGTCAATTCAAATCAAGCTGGAGAGTTGTCAATGTTTGTTGTAACTTTGATGAACTGAGACGAACTTATTCTGTTGTGTTATTTTATTAGAGAGACAGACGCTACACTCCTGTCAAATGATGTGGTGCTGAATCTGTCTGTAATACAGAAGTTACAGAAAGAGAAAAATATGCCACCTTAAGTATGCGGTAGGTAGTGGATAGAGGTTTCAATATTTTTTAGAGTTGTGTTTTGAGTAGGTGCTGGTTCTGTTTGTCATGTCTAATTTTGTCTCATTGTCTGACCAAACATCACACACTTTCACAAATAATAAAGGAGATTAGTTTATGTGTACAGTAAACAGTGATAGACATTGTCAGTAGCATCCACCCTTTATTTGTGTATAGAACATTTCCAGAATGTTGTCGATCCGAAATTGTATTCTGTGTCTGTGTCACATTTCGGGAAATCAGTTGAGTAATTGAGTATACGTCAAAAGACTCTGATTTGATTTCCGTCATTTCCATGTAGAGGTAATGTCTTCTGCTTCTGTCTGCTTACCAATTACCACAGCACTATGGTTACATTTAAGTGTTCCCATTTTACTACGTGTGTTTTATGACTACGTCAATTTTCAGTGTGTTTTGCACTGTCATTTCTCGCGTTGCTAAACTTTCTTGTAAATTGGATGTAGTAAATGTCTTTTGGTCAAGTAACGTTCTGCGCCAGTAAAATCAACGATAAATATTTAAACGCATTTCAAGTCTCATGGAGAGCTAACTGACGTGAGTCAAATTATCTTTTTCTCGTGTTTCCTTGTACAGAATAAATAGTTAGCGGTTTTTATACAACCCACGGAAAAGCTTCATAATAAAAGTCTCATAGTGATACTCTAACTCGAAGAATCTTCACTTATGATTCCCAGCGAGTACTTAAAGTAAGCAAAGTGAAATTAAGGCTTAATGAGTCAATTATGTATGTACCTACATGAAATATTCATCAAAGGAATGTTACGTAGCGTTACCTAAGTACATATCTGTTGGGAAATGGAAAATTAGCTTGAGAGCATTCTGCCTCGCAGAGCATTTCAATTATTGCAGGAATTAGGCAATCCATCTTTGCAAACAACAAACTGTGTGCTAATGTCGTCAGTTTTCGCAAATAGTTGCATGTAACCGGGATAAACACAAGGACTCGTTGCCTAAGGTCAATTATATTATAATATATAGGAATTTTCCTCGCAAAAGGATGATGATGGTTCATAACAGTATACAATTGATTACATTATTGACTGCACACAGAAGAAAGCACAGGGAAATATGTATCCAGACTGTTTCTAAATATAGTTTTAATATTTCGGGATGTAATAGGTAGTAGATGTGCATGTGCTAAATGAATGCACTGTAAGGTAAATAACGGAATTCCGTTCTGCAAACAGATTCAGGTAATACTCGCGAGTGGCGTTAATTCCAATAACTCCGGACTAAAGGCACTCCGGTTGGTTAACCGCCATAATATAGTGAAGTACAATGTAAATGATGGTATCCCTACATTAAAATGATATTTTATGACTATTCTCGTACTTCAGTCATATTTTCCCATTCTTCGGTTGCATTTACGTCTTTAGAGGAAATGTCTATTTGTATTCATGTAATAATGTGACGAGTAGGTCTCCTTTTAGTGCGGTGTATTATAATTGTAGAATTATTGGGAATTGTCATGATTGTTCTGATTATATCGTATAGTTGGTATGTTGCACACAAAAGACATGACTCAGTCTGCGTTTTGTAGATAGTTCTGAATATCTTTGTTACGAATAAATTTAATGATGTGGTGGTGTGGTGGTTTGTGCTGCTGTGTTTGTTTGACTTGCGACAGTTTTTAGTTTATACCACACTACTACTTTTAGTAAACCAGTCTAACAATAAATAATTCCTAAAAAACAACTACTCTACTACTACTATACTGAATACTGCTACATTTCTACTACTCTCTACTACTACTCTCTTTACTTACGTACTTACTACAACCTGTATGTCTCCTAAGCCTTCAACTGAACTACTACTACAACTACTACTACTACCTATTGATTGATCCATCCATTGATGATTGATCTGTTGGTTTTGGTTCTTACCTTGCTTTTCTCTCTGTTTGATTTTTAGCACTGGCAAGGCCATGCTGGCCATAAACAAAGGGTTGCAGAGGTCAGTATCCAATCTTTTTTCAGTTCTCTTCATTTCGGTAAAACAATTTTATGCATTCGTTCCGTTTCCTCTCGTCTGGTCTCAACCGGCTCTGATTATTTTGCGGTTGCTACATTATTTATATTACACGTAGTCTTTATTTTCAGCTGCATCGTTATTTCCTTTCTCTGCCCTTTCGTTCTGTATTTTCTCACTTCGATCCGTTTCCTCTCTGACTATGTCATGATTTCAATGTGCAATCTTTATTCTCTCGTGAATGTTGTTGCCATCAATATCTGTACTTGTTCATTTTCTCTGTCACTTGTATGTGTTTCTCGTACTCTTTGCTGTAAATATCTGTACATTGATCTTATTCAGTAGTAGTATATTATGTGAATAATAATAATAATGCCATTTCCTTTCCTTTATGGTAATCACACGTATATTTTTGGCTGTATACTGTATATTATGCACAATAGATGTGATTTCACACGTTACTATATATTATGAAGCCTAGTTATAATTTAAGTAAGTGCAGACGTGGTAATATATTATCTTGAGTTTTTAAACAAGATAATTTTGCGTAGTACCTAAAAGCGTTACAACGTTGTACAAAATGTTAATGTCCCTTAATTATAAGTACTAGTAGTAGTGCTTGGTGCACAGTTCCTTTGCCCTTTACATGTCTTTGTCCTTGTTTGCGTATGATATCATTATCATTATTATTATTACGTATTTATTCTTGTATGATTGATTACATTTCATTATAATTGTGTAATTACAGTTATATTTGTTGGAGGTGCCTTGGTCAGAAGGTGAACTTTGGTTTATAATTTTGTAAACCTTTCATGTACCATTTTCACACTGGTCGTCTTGTCTTGTCACAATTATCGTTCTTGATTTCCTTGATTATCATAAGTATTTATTTTTCCTACATTCACACTTTACCTATATTACGACTTTATATCATTTTCCTCTTTTTTTATTACTGTTCTCAATACCACATACGGACTGGGGAAAGTTGACCAACTGACCTTTGCCAACATCAAATTGGATATATTCGAGAATACTAGAGACACCCACTCAAATTGGCTTACTGCTCTACAACATGACTTGGGAGTATTATGTTTCTATTTAAATATTCAATGTGAATATACCTACCGAAATAAAATTAGTGAAAATTAGTCCGTTGTAAATAAAGTAACATTCTAGTCAATTAGGAAGGACTCTTTTGCTAAAAAGGATTTCACACACGAGTACTTCTAAATATTGTAGTGTTTTCGGTATAAAAATATAAATGACACTATAACTATTTTAGAAATGCAGAAATAAATGTATTAAATAATTCGGGTGCTACTTGGACAAATTCATACAAGAAATACGTGGTGCATATATATATTATGATAATTATAATTATTAAAAATCCACATTTGAGTCTAATAAGAAATAAAGTCAATATTCTTTAGAGGTGTTGCTGGGATTATTGATGAAGCAACATGCTAATGGAATGATAATGATGATTATAGTGTGAAAAATAATATTTTAGTCTACGTGTGTGTCGTGTGTGTTGAGGAAGATGGAGAGGAGACAGTAATTTCTGAATAAAATTTGAATGGGCTGATTGACAATTTTCAGGTACTCACCGCTGGCAGGTGATCTGCTTGCAAACACAGTCATTCCGGGAAACGCAATGAATGGAGCGGGTTGGTGCATTTTTGTCTATAACTTGGCACCGGAAACGGAAGAGAACGTGCTATGGCAGCTTTTCGGTCCATTCGGAGCCGTGCAGAGCGTGAAGGTGATCCGAGATTTGCAAACTAACAAATGCAAAGGTTTCGGTTTTGTGACGATGACCAACTACGACGAAGCTGTGGTGGCCATCCAGTCTCTGAATGGCTACACGTTGGGCAACCGTGTGCTTCAAGTCTCCTTCAAGACAAACAAGACCAAGACAGCGTAAAATGGGCGTCCGGCGAGTTGGTTCTCTCCAACAAACCTCTAGTCTACCACCAAAGTTATTTACATCGGAGGATGGCATGAATATGATTTTACTCCAAGGCAAGCAAGCAGCTACGCTAAGATACAAAAGTTAAAACACGAAAAATATTTCCGCGGAGTAGAATCTTTCTCCGAACATCTTCCCTCTCTACTCAACAAACGTTTTACTATGAAAACTGAAAATGTTTTTCTGTTACCCAGAATCATAACATGCCACATAGTTTACCTATATAATTCATTACGATATACTTGAGTGTTGTTTCCAGTGTAATTACTTATTAAGTAGAAAGCATTGCTTGAATTATTCATACATCCGTTTACTCCTCTTATTATCTATTACCATACACGTATACTGTGTGAGCTACTTACTTGTTATAGTTGTACGAATGATGTTCTGCTGGACGTATGAGTCTGAATGATATTATTATAAATTACGTAAATTACTCTACAGTATAAATTATAGTAGGGATAGTACTATTATACATATTATTACGTACGATGATATTACTATATATATATGATTCGTGGAGATTGGAGAGTCGAATGCCAGGTATCCTCTTCTACTACATACCTATACCATACCTACCTACAATAAAACATAAATACTAATACTAATAATACTAAAATAATAGTACTACTTAAAATATAATACATATACCTAACAACACCTATATACTACATACAATACAATACCTATAATCCTAAATACCTAAAAAACATTCTACGTGCATAGCCATCAAAATCAGATAAATTGACTCCATTATTACTCTGAAGTGTGTCTGTGTGTGCCTAAGTCCCCATAATATATATCAAATACATATATTGACTCATTCGGTGCGATTACGCAGATTGATCCTATCGGTCCCAGCCTCTTCACTCAAAACTCTCGCAAAATCCTTTCCACAAACAGCTCATCATTCACTCAGAAAGAAACTCGAGTCCTTGATTGGGTCCTCGTCTTTCCAAAGAGTCAACGCTGCTCCTGAAAGGGTTTTGTCGGGTCGTTAGTCGCTCGAGATGACTGAGACCGATTTTCAATTGACCCCAAACGCACACTCCATCCCCCTTAGCAACTAAAGTACAGAATACTAGACTTGATAGTAATTTTAGATATATAGACCTAATAAACCTAGAGGTATCTCATTGTTAGTCAACAATACCCCAGCAGCCAACAGTTTCCGATGAGAATTTGCTCTTCGTTTATTCTATCCAAAATCCAAACCAACATTGAACCACTTGACCTTTACACACATTTTCCTTCTTTCAAATAATTTAATAATTCGTAGGGACTCATTTCTGTCACAATTACAAGGCTTAAGTCTATCAGAAAAGAAAACCAAGGAGACTAATTTTATTATTGTACGTGCATATGAAAGTAGGGGGCTACTTACTCCTGAATAATTTTAATGCATTTCTTCTAATACTTCTTTGTATGATTCTATTAAGGTTTAAGTGAAAGGCACACTAGGATATGAAAGAAGAGAAAGCTTTAAGAAATAATTCATTGTCTTTTTAAACGAGCACACACGGCTAAACGATGATACGCTAACTAACTAAGGTGAACAACGGCGCTAGTCAAAGAAAAATGCCAAGTCCCTAGTCAGTCGTGTTTCTGTGGCATTTTGTGTACTGTTTATTATTGTACTCGATTGACTTGATTTATATACGTGATCAGTTAACTTTTAAGCGGTAGATTTTCCGCTACTCATTTCATAGTAGCATTTTTTAAAGTAATGTTCAAAAAGATCTCCTTGTAACGAAAACATATCGCTGTGTTTCATCTTGGTTATAATATTACGTACATAATATTGTAGTAGTCACTATCTGATTTTAATATGTGATGATTTCACATGATGATTTTATTACGGCCCGTGGTTGAAAATTGGGCACTACTTGCTTTCAGGAGGAAGGAGTACTGAGTGTAGTTATAATAGTTCCGAATGTTTATTATTATTATATTCCGCGCTAATTAGACAGAGCAATAGGAAACGGAATAATTTAAACGCGTAAACTTGTACAGATATAACATGACTAGTAGGATTATTAAATTTCTACGAAACTTACACTTACACACAGAACACCAGAATAAAAAGTACTTAACAGTATCAAGACACAAGACATATTATTATTATTACAATTTCGTACATGATTCTGTAGAGAAAGAGCAGATTCTCTGTTGGAAATTGCAATTCATGAGTGAGCTGACTGTGACCTTGGCTTTGAATCTTATCTCGAGAAAAAAGTCATCTCCGTTTGTACACATACAATAAGTATATTCGTATCTAAACCAATAATAATGGGATGAGACGGTCAGGAAGGGTCACAGTGAGATCTAATTCCTATTTAGAGGATCATGAGCCACTCCCAGCCACAAATTATATCACAAAACTAATAACAAAGAAAGGTATGGGGACATTGACTGTTGTTGCTTTAGGATTGAAAGTTGGTTGGCCATACCGACAGAGTAATGGGAGGTTTTCACACCAAAGTTCACCCGGGGTGCTCGGCTCACTCCCTCAAATTCACATCCACAAGTGCTAAGAAATTCCATCTCCATACAATAATAATATTATGGTCAATAGTCAATTCCGGGAAAAGTGCGACTGCGGTTATAAGTCCGGTAGTTAAGTCAAGGCCTGGTATTTGCTGCTACGTGCATTGCTTTGCACTTTACCCCTTGCTCTGACGAGGAAACAAATCCGGAAGTGGTGAAAACCTTTGCAATGAAGAAATAATGGAAACACCGGTTATGTGTACAGAAAGATAACGGAACTATTCTAAGGTAAAGTACTAACGCTAAAATTAGTGGAAATAATGTAAACAAATAGACGGTTAGAGTATTTGGAAACTTGTTAAATGGAAATTCCAGCCGACTGACTGGCCAAAGTCGCCGAATGACAAATTGAAAGGTAAAGTGAATTGAGGGAGAGACCCGAAAATTTTTCTTCTTATTTTGAGGAAGCGTTGCATACCGTTGACACAACCTTTGACTTGTATAAAGACGCTGGGCGTGGAAAAGGATGCCCCACCGGGTGAAAGTAAGCAATTGTTACGGAGACTGGCTGCTTTTGTATTGTAGTGAGTTTATTTGTGCATCGAGTATGTTGTTGATGTGATGAATGTACTCCCTGAAACTCTTGAGCCAACCATTTGTATTTTTACAGGGATGAATGAGAGAGGTGAATTCCCAATTAGGTAAAAAATAGTGAGCAAACGAGAAGACGAATGAATGCATGTGTGTGGGTATGTGTAGGAAATTAGTGGGAGCTGGGGGCAGCATAGTCAATCTGTCCAAGTGTGATCCAGTAGCTACCAAATCAACCAACCAAAAAAAGAAGGCAAGGGATTCAACCTGATGCGAAAAAATAGTTGACCCTGTCAGTCATATGTCAGCAGTCATTGTTAGGTTGACCCGGTCCGCTGCTCTTTAGAAAAAATTACCTTACCTTAAACCGTTACCTTTTACATTACATTTACATTTAGCTTTAGATGGTAGGCCTCTATACTTATTATATACACGCAGGTATATAAATATGATTAAGTTCCCTATTGTGACTTTTCTGATGAGCCCACACAGGTAGCCCTTCACCTCTCTTCCTCTTATTCTCTGTATGTATGTCGATCTATACACTAGAAGAATTGTACTTTGCACTTAATTACATTTCCTAGCATTATGTGTACGTTTAATATATTATGATTACGATTTACATTACAATTATATACTATTACATTACATTGACTTGCTGCAAGAGCAGTGCGTAGTTATAATTATTCCTAGTTCAGATATATTATATATAGTTGCTATCTTATACTTATACTTAACTTATACTTATATAACTTATACTTACATACTTAGTGTATTACATTACTCTCTCAAATGATTGTCTTTTCATAGAGACTCTGGTATGATATGTACTTTGTATTTATAATTAACTTACGCAAGTTAGTTCGTGTACTACTTACATTATATTCATGACGTACTGTACTGTGAATGTCTCTTCTTGTGTTGTGTTGTTGTCGTCCGTCAACCTTATTGTCGTATGACTAACCTTTACATTATATATACATTACTGCTGATTATCTCATCCATTAATTAGTTCTCGTCGTTGTTGTAAAAGTAGTTCACCTCCATCTTATATATCTATCTACCCATCTATTTCTCCAAATATCTCTACATCTAACTATCTCTCTATAAATGCATACACAATGTACGTTACCAGTTACGATACTGTTAATCTCATATAGTTATACATTATACACGCCAATATTTAACTTCAACCTATTTACGTAGTACGTACGTCAACATTTTAATTAATTAATTAAGTCATAAGTACTATTCATGATATTTATTACAAAAACGCAGTGGTGTAAGTTATTATATAATGTGCAATGTCAAAATATTGTATTGTTGTGTTCCCTTCTCACTAACCACCATTTCAATTATACTGAACACCCCTCTCACTACCACACCACCACCAATCCACAAAAACCTCACCCCAAAAACCCATTTTCTTCATCCTCATTACTACTTATTACTACAATTAGTTATCTGCTTCTTGGATGTTGGAGCGCAATAGGAGAAGATATTGTTGTTGATACTGAATTTACTAAAAACGAAAACATTTCAAAGCCACCTGCAAAAAATATATAGAAACCTCTGCAGCTATATAATCTGGTTAAGTCCGTTACGGCTTCTTTGCTTTTCAATCAATTCAAAGTCTTGACTAGTGCAATAGCCACATAGCTACGCCAGAGATTCCATTTTGGCTGAGAAAGGAAAAATGCCCCTAGCCGTAAGAAACTCTCTCAATCTCAGTATTTGCTGCGCAAACACATAATAACAGCTATTACTATATTCCTACCTTTTCTACAGTTGCGAACAACAACAGATAATCGGTTTGTAGTTATATACGACAATAATATATCATTGTCACTAATTTTGCAAACATGGATCCAACTGTGGATAAAAAATACAGAACATTTCACTACTTTTTCCTTTTAGTATTATATGCCAGCGTGAGACACCGGGGTTGTACCAGTATAACTACCACATTTCACGTAACACGGGTATATTTTACGAAAGTAGAAAGTTGTAGGAGTGAACACGTTGACATGTTTCGAAAGATAAACTTACACTATAAGAAGTATTGTAGGATTATTGCCTTCATAAAGATTGTTTCTAGGCAAGTAAAGCTTTTCTGTTCTACCTGGGCCCAAAACGAGCATTGCAGAGTTGTGAGCTCAGAGCGGAAGAGAGAAAAGCTGATTGGGAAAGCCGAACCATTATAAAACAGTATGACTATGATGAATGAGCGTTTTCTTTCGTCCTGTGTACATGTACGACTAAACTAACAATCAGGAAAATTCTAACTTATTTAAGTGTAGCCCTACACAAAATGCCGTACCATGAAAACAGTGGGCACACATTACACAGGAGTGACTTGAGTCTGAGTGGATAAAGAGGAAACACCTGATTGTGGGCAAGTATTTCTTTTGGTTTATTAACTTAACACACAAGAGCGAACAAGTCACGGCGAGATTTTTGTGTATATAAAGGAAAGGACTGTGAAACATTGAAAAGCAAAGCTGCCATTACAATGTGTAAGTACAGGGACTTGATTTAACTCGACTATAATATAATTCCTCGTACAATTGTACAGTATTATACCATTGTGCCCATGCACACTGTTGGAATAAATAGTTGTTGAGTTGAATCCAGTGTCGAGAAACACAGCGCGCAGAAAAATAGAGAAAAGTGTCCCGAAGGAGTGAGCAGCAAAAGGTAAAATCTAAAACTTACGTACGAATAAAAAATGCTAGAGCGGTGCACAAAAAGAGACTACTGCAAACAGTGCATAGACGATGCTGTAGCGTACGAAACGAATGAAGTAGGTAAGGTGTGCTTTGTACAGCGAAAAAGGGGAAAGCTGGGAAAAGCATGCAGTGTCAAATGCAGGAGACGTGAAGTCAGGTCGGCATGCAAAGAAACCCGAAAAGAAGAAAGAAAGAAAGGCAAGAACTTGAATTGCATTGCTGTACTGTAAAAGAATGATTTCTGCTGCTACTGAAAACACAGATAGTTTTGTTGAAAATTATGATTACGCACACCTTGCCTATGAAATTGACTCGCCCACTCCAAAATTGACAATTGAAATAATAATATGATGTGACAGTGTGCGGTGGCCAGTGATCTTCATGTGATCATTGCAAGGTGGTGAACTAAATTAAAATGCATGCATGCAACTATCTGTACACTTGTGCCCAGCTGCGGTGTGGGAATAAGTCACAAAGTTTTCAGGGGTAAGGAAATTCTATGCATACGGAAACGTTCCGCAATTACATTTTGGTGACGGGTCACACGTGCAACGCGAGAGTCTCTGTCTTTACAATATTGTAGTAGTAATACAATGTATTTACATGAACAAAAAACATTTACAAAACATAAATACGAATACATTTTATGATAATTAGTACTATATTATGATAACTACTGTAGCAGAAAAGAGGAAAACAGAAAACCTACAACATACGTACCGTACGTCAGCTTGAGTTTGTTGATCTGTGTGTGGGGGGCCGTTCGGGCGTCTCTTTTGAATTTTTGTTCGTTTGCATTACTCATTAATAATAATTAATATCAAGTATTATTGTCAGTAAAATGATTTGATTTCCATCAGTTGCTCTGTCCATTGATTTTATTTTGAGTTGCACTTGATTCCTTCCTTCTCTCTCTCTCTCTATCTCTCTTATGATTCTGTCTGTGGTGAGTTGTCCCGTATGCGTTTATCATCCGAATCCACTCGATTGACATCTTGTTTTCTACTGCCACTGTCTGATGTGTTGTCTGAACAAATCCTTGTGTATCATTTCACTCTGCTCTCATTATTATCATTATTAGTTCATAGTCCACCTCACATCCTTCATTGTGCCTATATTTGTTCTTCAGCAAAAATATCAATCCAATCAACCACCCATGATTCATAAACCTTTACCAACAACCCCCTATTGTGCCACCAACCTCTTCTTATGATATTCATATTATTATTATCATTATTATTACAACTATGATTTTATTATTACTGTTATTATTATTGTTACTATCATTGTCTTTATGACAATGATTATTATTTTTAGTTTATTGTTACTCCGTTTCATATTATTATTATACTTTAGTCGATTGGCTATTTTGTCCTGTACTGACTAACCTACTGGGAATTTTCTTTCGTTATTTGCCATACCGTTTTGATTCGTATCGTTGTATTATTGTCGTACTGTTCCGTATGAAACTGTTAAACATCATCGTAGAATTGTAGGTTAGACACTATTTACTTGTTACCACAGAAATTACTACGGTTCCAAAATCCTTACAACAGAAAAAGACAGACGACGACCATAGTCAGGCAGGTCAGAGCAATACTGCTACTACTACAGATATTACAGGAGTACATTCTTACAATTACTTTGTACTGCTCCAAAATATAAGCCAACTAATACTTACTACTATTACTACTTGTACAACAAATACTATAGTGATTACTAACAGCCACTTCATATACATTCGAATAAATACTACTTTGCTTCTATAGGAAGTTTACAACGGACAATGGGGCAAGTGACACAAAAAGCTGATGAGAGAGATGATGAGATCTGTACAGTGGAGAGAGGAGACATGAAAGGCCATATGACAGCTACGGAGAAAGCTAATGAGCGGCTAACAATCAAAAAGAGAAATGACAGATGAGACTAAAACCACATAAATATAATAATAATAAAAGTAGGACTAGTCATAAAGTAATAATGAAACATAATAAATAATTATGTAGGTATATAGGGAAAAACAGCAGGAGAAACTCAATCCATTCACATATAAAAGAGAAAAGCGGAAACCTCTGGAGGAATTTGGAGGAGGGGAATGAGAAGGAGGGTAGGAAGAGATGATGCCGCTTTTGCATTTATTGGGAAATGAGTTCCGCGGCTCATCCGTAAAATACAAACGTAGAAAAAGGAAACTGAAAGGTGCCATTATGATATGAGACATATCAGTGAGTAGGGATTCCATCTGATTTCATTGCACAATGCACAACTATAAGAATTAGATGCCTCTATAGCTAGACACACGTACAATTGATCCAAGGTGCGTTACTTGCAGCTACATAGACACTCCATTGTCTCCATATTGAAACTCATACTAAAAAATCGGAAATAATCATTATACTACATAAATACTAAGGTCTGCATCAACTAAAGTGAAATAGCAATAATAATATAAAAAGCGGAGGAGAGAACACATTCTCATACATTCTTGTACTCTTAGACGTCTACCATCAATCAGAAACTCTGCAAAATGGCATTTCTCTCTTTCTATACATATAGAAGTACTAAAATGCTAGAAAAATGTCTGAGACAAGGAAATCCTTTTTAAGATTTTCACGTACATACTACTATTGACTATATGCTCTGTACTAGTACCTAGCTAATTGTAATTTACGATTATTAAACGTTCACAATATAATGGCAATTATAAAATGAAAGACAGACACAGACGGACATTCAGTCAGTCTCAGTCAGATGAAAGATAAAGTTAGGGAACACATACATAGCTACATATATTATACGCGGAGGTTCAGTTCAGCAGAGGCAGGGCAATACTAAATCAATAGTTGCGGTAAGGATTAACCCTTTCACATACATAGGACAAACCTTCTACTACTTCTACTACTACTACTATGTAATTCTACTACACTGTACTTCTAGTAGTAGTAGTAGTAGTAGTATTAGCAGTAGTAGTAGTAGCATTAGTAATAACGGCAAGACTTGTCTCTCTCACACATACACACACGACTTCTCCGTATATAATATACGACGAAACTCCGCTCCTACGCTTCTGTCACACACTACGATATTCCATATATTATATGTAGGTGTCTCACTTTATATATAATATATGGCTGAGGTTGTAATGTACATACTAGCTTAGACGTTAGATGAAGAAGAAGACGGAGGGAAGAGAGATTTTACATTTAGCAGAGAAAGATTGATTGAAAGAAGAGCGTGCTTTAGGGAGCTGGGAGCGAGAGTGTGGTTGTGCGAGAGCGAATCATTGAGAAAGTCGTGAAAGAAGAAGACGAAGAATAACTGTATGGTGAGAAGGAGGAGGGAGGGAGAGAACAGACAGACAGACACAGAGTTTTAGAGAAACTATTCGATAGCTGCAGCTACCTCCCCCTACGGAATAAGTGGTTTATTTTCCCATTCATTTTCATACTCCGTTTTGGGAAATTTTCATTTCTGTATTACGAGAAAA
>JABASD010000796.1:0-57675 GCA_019776165.1 Pogonognathellus flavescens | reverse complement strand
TAGGGGTAGGTCGCCGAGCGAACGCTCGGGCTTTTTATCTAGTACTAAATATATTTACTCTATCACAGCTATGTTGGATGCGACTATTACAAGCTTTAGAGTCCCACAGAGGCACCTTCAACTTGAGCATGAACATAGTTCACATTATATTTTAATAATGCCACATCATTCGTTTGAGTTACTTATCCATCTTTTCTTATCATATACCTACACACAAATACTCCTTGCACATCGTTAATTCAATAAAATATAGTCTCTCCCTCCAACCCTAGCACCACGAGAGTGAAGAGACATTCTAGTGCTGGATGGTCTCCTAGAGAAATCTCCATAAGTACCAAGAGCCCTCGAAAAATCTCTTCAACTCTCTCTACTCACTTACGATTAACTTATAAACTAACTGAAGGTTTAAAGCACGAACGAACCCAACTCTACATAAAACTTTCAACTATTACTTCCATGTGAAACTTGCATCTGAGTATATTACCCTATACACTCACTTTTAACTGTAGTAGACTAGAATCTGAATTTAACTGGTTAACTCCAGAGAGATATTCTAATCCAGGAGATTTGGAGCGACTATCACCATTCACTGACAACTTACCTATCTATATTGCTCTGGCTGTACGCAGCACAAAGCACAGCCAGTCTCACATAATACTACACACAGTCATAATATGCGAATCCTGTGACGAGAAAAGCAAGGCAGGAAACATCAACATCATGAAATTCTCTTCTCTTTGCTTTAACTATGAAGCAACTGAGTCCAGCAGTGTGTCTCCAGTCCTCTCTTCCTTCTCATCATTTTACGATCCCACAAGTTCTCGAAAACCAACACTTTTGTCAACCGCACATCTCGGCAACAAACCCATTCACGACTCGCTGAAATTATGCAACTTTTGCCTCTATTGCTTTTGAGAAGCCATAAAAGCAATAGCGTCTTAATACTCCTCACACAGACACAGCACAACATCCAACTCTCTCTTTGTGCCTTCACTTACTGCTCCTTCGCTATTTCTCGGTATTCTCAGAGTTGTAGCAAGAAAGAAGTCGTTGGTTGGCAATAGTCTCTGCAGTCTCAATAGTACTCGTTTACATCTGTATAATAATGTGCATTGGAATATCTGACGAAATGAACACTCATTTCTCCAAGTAGTGTAAGTGTAAGACGACTGGAGCATTGTAGAAGTACTTAGTACTTTCGCCGATACTTTCCTTCCGCACATACACACACAATACACACGCAGTAAAAAGGACAAACTAAACTCATCTTATGCATTGCACTGCCATCATCTTTGTCGTACGTCCGTACGGTCTCTGTCTTCTTCTTGCCCCACACTTTTTGCCTATGCACGACTGGTATTATGTTCTTACAAACTGACTATTTGCCCAACAAACTGAATAAACCCAATTGGATCAGATTGAATTGAATTGCTTTGCAAAGAAGTTAGTTCACTTCTCCTTCGGTGTGTACACATTGTGACATGCATGCACAGGCTACTCACACACACACCGTATAGACATATCTCCGCAGACGTCTTTCTCGTCACAGTTTGCATTTATACTTAAGTAGACATGTATTACCGTAGTAATTCTGCCATGGCATGCATGGTTATAGTCTATTATGCATTTACAGATTGTGGCGTGGTATGGTATGTCTATATATATCTGTTGGAAGTTTTTGCTTGAGAGAAGGTGGTTCATGTGATATAAGTAAGCAGAAAATAGATGTGTAAGTATACTTAAGAAGAAAAGTAGGAAGAGAATTAAAATCAAGTTTCAAGTGACGCCAAACGACTGTTTGGTTATGAGAACATTAGGAATACCTCTACTGTGTATGTATAAATGTATATGTACATTTACTTCTGCACCAGACTTTTCTATTGGCTCGGCCAAAAAGCAATTCAACTTTTAGTAACGAAAAGTACCTAACGTAGTGTACATTGAAGCAGGAGAGAGTAAAGGCAAAGATGACTCACAACAATCAGATTCGCATAAAAACGTTGCTCTGATGGAATATAATGTAATGCAATGCAAGTAGTAAAACTGAATTTCATAGACATTCATTATTGTTAACGTCCGCGTCTATGTTGATGCAATGGTATACGTAAGTCTATAAGAGTGCCTCTATAAACACACAAATCTATAAGGATCATTTTCACTTCCATGGAAGTTGCCGTATGGTGACTCAAAGTCTATAAGTAATCTCCTTACTGTTTGTTGTATGTACATAACTGAAGTAGGTGATGCATCCTCTCTATCTCTCTCTCTTTCGATACTACATCCATTTCCACTCGTGTAAGAAATTCACAAAGACTTTTCCATTGTATTACTATTATTATATTATTCATAGCATCCTGCAGGATTTTTGTGTTCAGAAAGGGTACATTATGGACATGGGTCTATAGGGGCGTGAAAGGAATATGTTTGTATAATGCACATAATATTAGCATTGTATTGCGACACTCCCTGTGTGAGAGCAGTTTCCCAAAAATACATAAATGCATATAATTGCATTGCAGATGAGAGGAGACACAGAACAAGGCCAGTTTAAGTGAGAAGCACTAAATAAATGTAATAAAATACACAGGGCAAGTGTAAGTGCAGTCAACATCACGTTTGTACCATTACTACATGACGAGAGGAAAGCTAATAGGAGAAACCGACTTTTCCACACAGACTCATTCTGTGTGCACTTGCTCTATACTGTATACACAATCAAATTCATTCTCCATTGGTTTCACTGTGGGATTTTTGATATTTCTGAGGCTATGGCTATAAAGGGAATTGGCCACTTGCATGTAAACCCGGGCAAAGAGCATATATATATGGAACTTTTGTATAATATTATTAGCAGTGCAGGGAATCAATGATTCTTATTTGTCAGGCCTACTTTTATGCTATAACCCCTTGTCAATTGAGTACAGAGGATAATATTGGTATAGGATGCTCCCTTTTACATGACTTCATACAAATAGAAGACAATTCACTTGGATAAATGCACTGAAATGACTTTCTCTTCTTTATATTTGTAGCAGACCAAGTCCAGTCCCACAGCTCTATTGGTTTCCATGAATTGAGAAGAAAGAAGGCTTATTAGTAAGTTGCTCGAGTATTGCATCTCCCCGAATTCCCTTCAAACCAAACAATCACGAAATGTAACCAAGCTAACTGACTCAACTCAACTGAAGGCCATAAATACAATCAACTGACATGAACAACACTGAAGGGCATCATCCTATCTCTTCTGGGCATCCCTGTTCTATTTATTATGCCCAAAATACTTCCCGCTCCTCCTTATACCACATCTCATCCTTACTCCATCACAAATATACATACGCATTATTTTCATAGTAATAATTCTTTTCTAGCCCTACGTACTTATGCCTATTGATCGGATCAGTCGATAATGTCTCGTCATGAGAGGATGATGCACTACGATCATAATACATCACTTCTGAAGGGCATAACACACACTGTATATTTACAAGTGCACTTGGAGTATAGAAATTCACGTATAGTTATATAAGTGGGATTCTTGACGTATATTATTAGGTTATAAGTGGGGTAGCCTTAATATAAATGCGAAAAGGGCTCTGAGTTCATTCCGCTGAGTGGCACAGGTCTGTATCATCCTCACAATCAAAATAATCATTATGGCATCACTTACGGACTCCGGACTGACTGAATTGAACCCATAAGACATTTCTATATTACTATGTGCGTTTAACAAAATAATTTCTTTCATGTCAATTTATTTCGGACGAATGCATTTCCTCGTTTTAGAAATTAAACGGGATGAGTGGCAGTAGCATGACAGACTGCACTTTTCCCTGGTAATGTGCCGTGCTCTGTATCATTAAGGTTGCATTCAAACAGACAGGTAGAAAGAAAAAAAGGAGACGAAGGACAGGACGTGTGTAAAAGTGCAAGGCTACGTTTAACCCTGCCATGATGGTGTGTGGTGTGTACGGCAGCATTTTTCACTTGAAGCCTAGACAGGTGTTCTGCAATGTTTAGTTTATTGTTAACGCCAGAAGTAATGCAAGTATCGACCTATTCCAGTTTATTTTATTGTGTTATTTTGCTGACATGCATTGAGACACTTACCTCACGTTAACCGGTATTACCCTCCCGTTAAAAAACAGACATACTCAATACCTATTTCCAATTCTACTATTAATCAGTTCCATCAAACTGGGTAAACAAGACATGTCATTTCAACTAAATGTCTGCTGCATTTAAGACAGTAGATGGTTAGATCGTTGTCACTTCAGCATAATTGAATTGCAATTACAACTCAATTCGTACAATATCTGTATTGTCTAGGTATATTATGTGTATCTGGAAATTTTTCAAACTACGCATCAAAACTCAGTTGATTTTTCATAAGACAACATGACATGGAAAGGTTCAATGTATGTCAGTCACATTTGATTGAATTGAAACTTTCCCAATACTCTCTGTAGAAATGGGAAAAATTCGGGAAGTTATTTTATATTTATGATTTACAAATTGGCTTTCTTTTCTCATTACATTACATTACCTATATGTGCGTTGACAATTTGTATTGACTGTTCGATAAGAAGCTTGTTGGGAGGTCAATGTACAATTTGATGGGCATCACCCGCTTTTCAGTGTAGGTACATCCAATTCTTTTCGTGAGGTTACATAAGTACAAGGTCGTGTGCATCCAGGACAATACTAAGCACAGAACGCTAATTGAATTTTTAATTACCCGGAATTTGCTTGCAAAGTTGAAATATTGTGTCTTATGGTGCCAGACGATTCCCGTTTGTCCAAAAAACGATCAGAAATTAATGGAACATCCCAAAATTGCCACCGTACTGAGTAACCTAAACAGAAAACTGGTTCATTGTTCCATCGCCGATTTAAACTTTGCACGTGTCATATCTTACGGGTAGTAAAAATCCCAAGCTGCAAACTGTTAACAGCACAATAGGTGTAAATCAATTAATTGCGCGTCTGTACGGAACGAAGTACCATTATAACTTTCTCTCCAGGTTAATAAAAATGCAAGGAATTAATAATCGATCGAAGTACTTAGGACTTGGGAATAGCAGACGAAAAAAGCAATTGGCGACTCATACTTAGGATTTATTTATATTGACTAAGAGCAACTCTGTGCTAACTTCTGTCCGTTCCAAGTACTCTAATTTATTTACGCTGATAAACTTTGCTTTCACTACTACTGTCTCACTTATTACTGTCAGGTGATGGCATGAATTCCAAATATTTGCCTGCTATGATTGAATGCAGTAGCATAAGTCAAACCTGAACTTCTTTCAAATTACATTACACCAAAACCACTCTGTAGCTAAACCGTGTGTACATTACATTTCTGTCAGCATGATTTTAGCAATGTCACCGTAGTCATTATACACACGGGTGAATATTTACATTTACCTTCTATATATATCTATATACATATATACAGCTTAGCAATGTAGTGTAGACACACACACAGTGCATGCATAGTAAATATTCCCTAATTCGAGAATGTGTCACACTGAATTGAGATTGAATGAAAACGTCATGTTACTAGCACACATTTCATTTTACAGAAGCAAAGACTGTCAGTCCTGCTGCTGATTGAACATTATAAACAAGTACAGGTAGATTTAGTTATACGATTGCCTGGCTCACACAGTCTCACTACAGAAAACTACTAGTAGTGAATGAAATAGCACATGGAATGGCAGAGCCGGAATATTTGTATTATTTTGTGTAGTACGAGTATTACTAGGAACCCAAGGTTGATTTGATATATAGGAGATGAGGTTGACATTAAAGGGAGAGCTTAGACGCGTATCTCCTGCAGTGTTTGCCTGTCTATGTGAGTTTATGACGTGTTGTTAGATGTTACCTCAAATCAACTTATGTAGCTTAGTACTAACTTAGCAATCTAATGTTGCACTGTCCTGTTCCTGTCTGTAGTTTGTCCTCCTGCTGATAGTTTGCTGTTTCCTTTCCTATTTCCTTACACGTATATATAGCTGCAACTGCATGGAAGATATACATGGTCCCTTTAAAAATAACATGAGCAGTAGTAGTTAAGGGTTTAAGGTAGGTACCTACCTTAGACTAACAAACAGTGCAGTGTAATATTATTATCTGTCGTAACAGGGAGTGCCGGTAATGGCTTTTACGAAAGTTAACTAAAAAACAAGTATTGTACTAATGTAAAAAGTTTCAAGAGGAAGGAAACAAATCATTCCACAACAGCGTAGATAGACCAAGCCATGTATACTCAGCAGGCAGGACATGACAATGTATAAGCATTACATTAAAACACGCAATATAAAACACAGAAGCTTAGCAGCTTACCAGTTGTCATTTAGGATGTTGTGGATGTATTTGTAATTCTATTACTTTATTAGTAGCAGTTACACAATGCAAGTAGTGCCTAGCAAATAGTTTTTACTTCGTACTACTTCTTTCCGAGCTTCACTTAAATACTTTCTGTTTTTGAATGTTGACACAAAATTCTGCGCAAATACAAATAAATGGAAATGAGTTTCCTCTATGTATGTCAAATATTTTATCAACTTTTTACAACTCTTACTTATAAATATACAATGTTCAAAATTCGGGGTTTTGTATAGTAAAGTTGTAATTTTCAATTAAATATCAAGGTTTGTTTGCTGCAGTGTTAGTATTGTGATTGAATGTTTAATTATTTTGCAGAAGCATAAGGTTGCATACACGTGGCCCATTTAAATGACATTCAAGAGACAAACATGCCTATAGGTAGGGTTATATTATGTGCAGTATGTAAGTGTAAGGTAAGTAAACAAATGCATATTGTACCACCATCACCGCCGGAAAAAATAAGTGTGTCTGTAAAAGTGCAGTAAGTCAACTGGAGTGAGTGGTGGAGACGATTTCCCAGGGTAGACAAGGTGTGTGTGGGAAATACAGAGATAAATGTCACTGAAAACGAGTTTATACATTTTTAAAGAAGCATTTATATGGTCCGCGGATAGGAAGTACAATAAAATATAATTATTGCGTCACATGTACACAATGAGTAATTGTGCGTTAGGATATGCTCCATTATTAACTCCTATAACAATAGATATTATTATCCTTATTATTATTTTATTTCTCAAGAACTATACTTCATAATAATATAATGTCATGTCATTTTATATAGTAGCAAATAATTTTACATGTGTATTGTGTATAAACCTCTATATATGTGTATGATATGATATTACATGTAAATGAACTATGAGATACCTTACACAAATACATTTACCTTATCACGCTTACACGGAACTATCGGGGTGGATATGGAAGTTGTGTGTTCCTGTCCCGTCTGCAGTACTTTTAGTTCTATTCTTTGCCAGACTTGTACAGAAAATTCAAATACAATGCTTTATTATGCAATCCGTCCAGAATATCTAGGACGTATGTATAAGCTATTATAAATGTATTGTGCATATATAAGTAGTATAGGGAGTTATTTAGTACGGGGATGTTAGCTTGGTTTACCTTTTTATTATATTAGGCTGTAACACAGTCGTAGGTAAGTAACTATTCCATAGCATGTCAGTTGAGTTCAGAGATAGAGAGAGGATATCCGGTTTTGGATCAGAAACCACAGAGCGCCAGAGAGCCAGGCAAGCGTATGTTCCTGTAGCAGGTAATACTCTTACACGTTACGTATTACGTACAGGGTACAGGCATAGTTGAGTAAATGAAGGGAATCTCGAACATTTCTATACATTATTTTCTACCGGCAGGCGAGCAAGTGCTGTGAGTGTATAGTTTGTCCTGTGTACGACCCACTCCTTCCTGCTCTGACTACTACACTTCATTCACATTATAAACTATTATATTCGTACAATGTGCTTTTTAGCGTTTAATGATGTTCTGATTGAAATCCATTAAGCTCCATTCTCCATCTAACCCTTTTCCATCAAATGGGACTTACATTTTGATGACAGGATATACAAAATTCGTTACCAGAATTAAGTACAATAATGCCCAATTCGGGAAAGTAGACATTTTAAAGAGAATTATCATAAATACAGATATACCTTACTTTTCGTGGAATAAATTGTCGTTGCAGACATTTGGATGTCTTGGTTTTTTGCATTCTTTCCTTGTTTTATTGCAATTCATTCATGAGAATAAACTTCAGAGCATTCTGTGTGATGCAGTCTTTATGAGTAACCCTATTGTTCAATGTGCATTCGACAGTTTTCCTCTTTTTCTCATCCACTGGGTGCACGTACGTCCTGTTTCGTCTTACACTAGGTAAATAATAATACTATCATGAAGAAGAATCTAAAATATATAGAGAAGCTCTTTACAGAAAAAGTCTCACCAAACCATAGCCTTATATACAAAATACCATAATAAATATATCCAAACAAATACAATGCATCAAAGGTAAGACAAAGCCAAACAAACGATATACCTATGTAGAAGATTGTGAAAACGATGTGAGAATAAATAAAAGTAGCATCAGAAAGAACAAACTACAAATAAATACCTACCTACTTTAAACATGTATGTAATATATTATTGCATTTCAACAGCATTTTGTATACAGTATTTACGGTATATGTATGCATTGTATAGTATAGGCAGTAGCTCGAAGAGAGGAAAATAGTTCTAATCGTTACATTTACCCAGGTACTTTTTGTGTATATAAATTCGTATTATTTGAAGGTGCACAAATGGAAGTATAGGAAAAGTGTGTGCTAGAACAGTAATTCGTAGGTTATAAAGATGTAATGGTTCGTGTAGGGTATTCTTCTTTGTAAGCCAAGCTTCCGCCGACGTCTGTTTTCCTCAGCTTTACCATTACACATTCCAACGAGTGATTTTGCATCCGTTTTAGCCAGCTCTGCTACATATTTGCAGTAGCATTGTTCTACGTCTTACTTTGTGTTGCTACATGTAGTGTCTTTTCTGCGAAAAAGATGTAAATGTATTTTTATGTAGTACAGATGTACTTGTCGTTTGTCCTCACAAGGAAGATTAGTTTGCCGTTCCCTGAGTAAAAGAATGTGTAGTGAGGCAGGGAAAGTGAATTCGTAGGTTGTTTTGTTTTGTTTTTGAACTGCCTACACATGGAGGTCTATGTGGTGACTTAAACAATGTTCAGGAAGAAAGAGAGTTGTATAGTAGTGGCACTTTTGTGTTGTGGTATATACCCATGGAATACATACGAGGAGCATAGAGAGAGAGAGAGACGACGTACCGGGCACATATGTAATATTGCATAAGGTGAAATGCCTTTGTGTTGTATGGTGTGTAAAAGATAAGACAAGAGGGACACAAAGAGCGGAAAATGGGCAAAGGAAACTTTCTTTGGGGATTTCATTTGACGATGTCATTTGCCGGTTTGATGTCGCATAAAAAGTCCAAGCTTAGCCTATTTTGATGCAGCTAAATGAGCTCTAAACAGTTACACTGGGATGTTTCCACATTAAAATTAAATATTTTAAAGGCTGGTCGTTGCCTCGACTGTCATAAAAACGAAATTGGATGAGCGTAGTTTCCCTTGGTTCTCTTCTAAGCAATATTACACAACACTTGATACTTAACACTGGACAAATTGTGCTTTCTTTTATACGCAACAGCCACACTACACACATACACAAACAAGAAAATAAACAGTCGGAGAAAGTACCGAGAGTGCAAATGCTACAGCAGGATACTCTTACTTACTTAGAATATTGTAGGAGCTATTTTACACGATACTAATGCATATTATTTTCTTTTATATTTTTCTAATACATTCTGCCTGTCGTATGGATGCGTTTTGTTTCGTTGTATTATTGTAATTGTTATGTAAGTGCTTTTTGAAGCATCAGAATGTCTCGAAGGCGAAATGGACTACAATCTGTATGAATGTACTCAACACAAAACACAACAACGACTGGTGGTCCCATAAATTTGTAATGAAGTACCTCGGAATATACATACGCAGATTATTGCCCTAGTTGTTCCAAACTGTGACTTATACAAGTTGCAAACGTAGAGAAATAAAATATCAGAGGTGGAGACGATTCCACTCCATTTTGCAAACAATAACGACCCATCAAAATTCTATTTCATAAATATGGATTTTTGTGTCTTCTTTCTACACGAGCTAAGAAGAATTCCTTAAATTAGTAAGAAAAGGAGCGACGAGGTTAGTTTCTAGTTTCGTCTGGTTCGTCTAATATCCGGAGTGGAACGGGCGCGGGCGAAAAGAAGAGACAACTTACAAAGTGTTCCTATTTATACAGAACCTTACTAGACTTATGCTTGCGTAATGTTTGTCAAGAATTTACCTTTACCTTGGTATATGTCGCTGCATTGCTTCTTATTACCATTTCCACTGTAATGCTTTTTAAGTGCAAGCTTCTTAAATTTTAGATGTAAGGAAGGAACCTAGGGCTGAACTTATGGACATTACTTAAAGGTAGACAAGCAGCTTTTATGAGAAGCAAAGAAAGGAAGTCAAGAGAGTGTCTGTATGTAGTGTGTATGCTTGAAATGAGTTCAATTCAATTTGGAGCGCCTTAAAGAAAAAGGATTATATTTAAGGGAAGTATAGTACACAAGGATCATATAGCAAAAGCCAAGTTCAAGTAACAAACTGGGTATACAACTCAGACTGTGAAAATAAACGATAAGTACAAAGGGAATTAGTTGATTATGTTTACGTCTTTGCATGTTAATCCCTTTTAGATTACGTAGTTTCGTACTTATTAACTCTCCTTCGTATAATAAGCAAAGATGCATTAAAAACTCCGATAAACCTTTTATAGCTTACTGCTAAGTGTGTATTATTATGTTTAGATTCAGTTGCACAGTAAACTAAACCTTAAAAATCAACGTAACGACAGGAGATTATAGAATTCTAGATAACTTTTCTAACGAAAAGTAAAAGTATACTGTGTTAGAGCTAAGGTAAGTGCAAAAGGGCAATTATGGGGCAAAGATGAAAATAAAATAAACATTTAATGTCTTTTATGTTGATGACAGTAATGGCAATCTTCATGAAAATAGCTTAGTAGCACGAAACACACTTTGAGTTTTCCTCAGCCATCTGCGAATACGCTCTATACTAAGTGCACGAATCAAACGTGTAGCTTTGCACAGTTTTCCATAGGTAGCGGCTACAAAGAGCAGTTCAGTTCTTGTTCAGTTTTGTTGCTACAAACAGTTGGAGATGGCAGCTGAAGTATTTGCATAGGTAGTGTTGTAAATTGTTGAATATTAAACAAATACAGATAGCTATTTCTTTTATCAAGCAAAATGTGTTTTATCTGCATGTGAGAAGCAACAGTATGTTACCTATACTTATTGCTCAAATTAGCTAATTGTAAGTTAAAGCTAAGTAAAGCTGCACTTTTAGGGTCTTGACACTGTTGACACAAAAATGTTCGTAAAATTTATATAAGATTTTCTCACTCGAGGTTCTAACACTTGAACACATTATTTGTATGCTCTTTATGCAACAACTACGGCCATGTAGCTAATAATTGTCACATTGATTGACACTTTCCCAAAATGGGGTAATTTGCACACACATCATGCAGGTTTTAAGGTCATAAAGGAAATTACAGATATGACTCTGACAATGAATTCAAGTGTAGGTAAGTGTACAGATATATAAATAAATATATAGGTAAAGTACATATATAGGTGTAATTTATTCAGTTGTTCCAGTTTATCCTGTAACCTTATGAATGACATACAGAATACGAAGAAGAGCCAGATATGACATAATTTTATAGACACGTATTGTATAGGTACTTCTCATAATGTGAGACTATTCCCGGACATTTCCATCAAAAATAATTGCACATTAAAATCTGAATTGACAAGTGACGAATTCGTTCTGTGCTGTGCTATTAAAATTTGCGATTTATTTAAAATATAGAGTACATGACACATTTGAACAGGATATGAATTATGGTGATGAGATGACAGGGACGAGTTGAGTGCTTAATTGAAAATTTATCCAGTTAAACTAGAAACATGGGAATTTCTCAGAATGAATGCACATATTATATTGCATATTATCTAGCATTGTAATCTCTCCTGTTAAAATTTTAGAATTAGTGGAATTTCCTTGATGAAATGCACCGTCATAAATTGGTAATTTTTATTGTCCCAGTTCTTGAAAGTCATTAAACGTCTCACTGGAGACAAAAATAACTCAAGTGATGTATTTGTTCGATTACGTAACCAACACTGCAGTGTGTTCTTTGCTGCACACCTAC
The DNA here is from genome assembly GCA_019776165.1 of Pogonognathellus flavescens. NCBI lineage: Eukaryota > Metazoa > Arthropoda > Collembola > Entomobryomorpha > Tomoceridae > Pogonognathellus > Pogonognathellus flavescens. The sequence continues at coordinate 45,421 of JABASD010000796.1, read as the reverse complement.
ACAATAATTGGAAAGTATTTAGTACCATAGCATTCATTAGTAGAACTCTGTGACATGTGTTTATGTAGGTAATGGTAAAGACTAAAGACACACTAACGTGACGTACCAGTGTACTATCATCCTTGTTTTCGAACGCTAATCACTGGTAAGGTATTACATGCAAACTCGTCTAAAAGGATTTTTGCATTTGAATTAGATCATTTAGCACTTTCCGCTTACATCACATCTACCATTATATATATTCACTCCATGTACATAAACATCCTTATACATATAACAATTACCTATTGTACAAATAAACAGTAAGTAGATTACTCTCCTGTAGTTTTGTGAATATTTTATAAGGAAGATTTGCGAAACTTATGTTTCTTAAGTACTAAACGATCCTTACCATTACAAGTACATTTACAAATTACATTACACTGCAACTCTATGCAGATACTTAGGGCAGCCTTCTCGTTCATTTCCTTTCACTGTGAGAGAGTTACTGGGGTAGGCGTTAACGATCAAAGATCAACATGAGATATAATAAAAATCCATGGTCGCTTGATACCTTTCTTAAGTAGGAGATTAATACAATTATCAAATGCACGTTTTATTTTTAGCACTAAATCTGCAAAGGCAAGGCCCATTTGAGAAACTGCATAGATTCTATATAAGATATCGTTGGTTATGACTGACTATGACTTTGACCATACATCATGTAAAACTCATAAAACATTTTAATGCTTTGATATTAATTCACAATTTTTATTGACAATTTATAATCAAGTTTATATTCCCTGTTTACATAACGTGAAATGGGATTACTTTGCTTATTAAATGTGATAGCTGGCAATCAAAACAAATAAGAATCTCACGTCAGTAAGAAAGCTGTCTATTATACTTGGTCTATTTGATTTAATTGTGTTTAATCAAATAATAAGATATCAAATAAGAATGTAAATTATAGACTAATAAATTTATAATGGTCAATGAAATATTCTATTATAGGAAAGCTGTAAAGAAAATAGGGTGTATACTACTGCTTTAAGACTGAAAAAATGAGACAATAAAGAAGATAATAATACTTTCATCATGCTCATCTTCAGTAGAAATCAAACAAACATAAAATGAAACCAGTTATATACTTTACATTACAAGACATATCATTCGATTCTACGGATGCCAAGTTAATTCCAAGCCTATAAGTGTAAGGAAAGTGCTAATATTTTTCAGAAGGTCTTTGGCATATAAATGGTCCTAGTTTAAAATGCAAAACTTTAATAATGTACTTTACATATTATAGGTATATCATATTTAAGAAAATTAGTCATCTCTGTCTAACCTCGTCTCATGTTAACCAAACTGACTTTAAAGCTCATACACGTGTAATACATGGGACAATGACAATACATATCAGTGTAATATCATCCTTGTTTTCGAACGCTTGTCTAAGTAAAGCAAATGAGCAATAATAAGTCATAAGTAATTTTACATTGAAGTAAGAAGTAAATAAAGCCAGGAATAATGGCATGGATGTGTCTTGCAGAATTAAGTATCTTCTCTCGTGTTATTTGCGTGTACAATACCCACGTGCGTTATTATTTGTAATGCCTATAGCGTAGGATATTTATATTATGCTGTATAGTTCATCTGTTTTTATGGAAAACATTTGTTAAGTTCTTGTTTCAACACCTGCACACTTAAGTTGGCTGAAGAGTGAAGTAACTTGATGTCTAACACAGCCAAACAAAAGAAGAGTGAAGGCAATTGAATTTCTCATCCCATGTCATACATAATTAGTCAAATTTTTCACTTATACATTTTGTGAGTGTAAGAAGGTGACCCATGAAATGTAGCTGCGTGACCATTGCTCACAATCAGTATTCGTCTGTAAGCTGGAGCTTGTTCTGTTTTTCTTGCCTCCCGTCTCGTCTCATTGACTCATCATCCCATCAATTTTCATCTTCACACACCTCAAGAAAAAAGCATCTTGTTAGTCTTGTAATAAGTACACACGATAATAGTTTCCCTTTCTTAAATCAATATCCCCATTGTATTGTGTTTCAAAGCAATCAAGACTGCATCACGAACTAATCCCAAAAATTCGGAACAATGGCATCTTCTCGTACTTTGTGGCTCACGATTGTTTGTGTTGTTTGCCTTGTTGTGTTTATAGTTGAAATTGAGTCAAGTCCTGCTGCAGATTCGTCTGTAAATAAAACTTCAAATACAAATTCCACAAAAGGGGCTACTTTAGGTGCAGGAGGTGCATCGGACGAAGCATGTGATTTAGACCCGGAGCCTGAAGCAGAAGCAGAAGCTGAACCAACAGCAAATAAAAAATCGAATTCTACAGCAACAAACGCCCAACCTGGCGCAGACCGACAGGGAAAAGCATTGAAAAACGATCCGGAGAAGTACAACAAATACAGTCATGATGGGGCTCCTGAACCAGAACCCGAATCCGAACCAAATGCAAAGAACGGAACTACAGGGGATCATGCCGTACCTGAAGAAACTCCTAAAGCTTCAAATGCTTCGTTAAACAACCAAGGTAACAAACCAGGGCAAAGTCATCACGACCAGAACGCTATTTGTCTATAATAATTCATTTTATTGTGAGTTAATACTTGTAAAGTCTTTGCAAGCCATTTTTCATCATTCAGAACAAGTTTTAAACATGCCCCACAGCGTTATTGTCTCGAATCATAAAAATGCACAGTCAAGATCTTTACGCTCCGCTTAAAAACTTATTTAGCACATCGTGAGATGTGTCATTCCTGTGTTTTCATGACGGTAATGATAGCACCATTTAATGTCTTGTCATGAGCCATGAGCGGCTCATCTTCTTTATCTTTCCATATAATGAGTAATAATAATTCCCTACTATTCCTCATCCATTTGTATTAGTCTACATAAATAGGGGAAAATAATATTAGAGAGTAACGGGGAGCAGTAAGACCTGTTTTTACGATTACATGATTTGTTCGAAACGGATTTTATAAATATGAATGGAACTGCGCACATAGAATTGTAATGTTAACTAATGCGGGAATAAGCGTAAGTACAGCCTAACAGTACATTTTATGAGAAACGTAAAAAAGTTGGACATGAGTAGGTAACTTCATTGAGAAAGGATAAAGCGTTAATTTCTTATAGCGGAAATACTGTTCGGGGTTACCTTTACCTTGTTTTTTACACACTCTGCTTAAGATTTTAGAGCTAATGCGGTTTTACTCTCAATCTTATTTACTATCCACCTTATCTAACCAACTTAAGCATGCATGTGGTGTCTTATTGGCAGTGTTGTACTTGAATTGATGCTGAATGCACTGTACGGAATTTCAATTAGTGTTACTGCAGTAGATTATAAAATTTTTGCGAATGTGTCATAGTTGATGTTTATGTCTTGTGAATAATTAACTAATTCTAAGTAGACAAGACAAGGCAGGATTGCCTACTTACTACGTGATGTTTTAGCTTGTCAGCATGTGTAAATGTAAATGTAAATTAGTAAAGAAAAAGCAAAAAGCACAGTGAGTTGTAGTAAGAGTGTAAGAGCAAGGCTTCATAACCTTAATTACTTCCAAGGCTTATTATCCACGTTCATTCAAAGACCACAAAGAAACACACGTACACCCTACACCAATAGAACGTAGTTTTAGTTGTGGCAGCATCTCCATGTGATTTTTCTGCTAATGTGTATAGCACGTAAAAAAGAATATAGTTTTGTTATCAACATTCTCAATGAGTTCTAACAAATCATGAATATTGAATGGAAGTTCAGGTTTTCAAATACATTATATTATTGGCGAGTGGAATTATTTGATTCCATTTTGATTGTCTTTCTTAGCTATTGAATTTTTCTGTCCTCTGTGGATTTATTAATGATTGTGTGTGGTTGTCTGCATTGTTAATCTGTATAGGTATATGATTTCCCCACCTGAAGACAAACACAGTATTTAACATGCAGTATATAATTACAACATCATAATTTCTCATGACATCCACCATCAGCGTGTGTGCTGTGTATATTTGCCTTTTGCATCTTATATTACGTGCGTGACGTGATGTTTTTGATGTATACAATTCATTCTCTATATACTGATCTTTAAACTGCGTATGTACATTTCAATATTTTAAATTATGCAGTTAGAGCCATTTGGTAATTCTGCTTCTGCTCCTGCTGTCTTAATTATTTGTGTTTCGCCATCATCCACATTACCATTAAATCATTATCGTTACAATTAGGATTCTTTATAGAAAATTTACAGCTTTCTAAACTACAACGATACACCTGTATCCATATTATTTCCAAAGAGGATACCTACATACAATACAACATGCATTGTATTATACAAAAACAAAAATCAATGCAATTTCGTCCTGAATGTTTATACCTATCCCTTTCCTTTAACATTTACTAATACCTTAAATTGCTTCTGTTCATTCATATCTCTCTGTACATTATGATACGTGCACAGTTCATAAATTCATACAATATGTAATAGTGTCAAAGAAATCATATTAAATTTGCAAGTGTTACTTTCACGAATAGTCATTATATTTCTTGGTAATTCGCATTGATTGAATATTTTCACATTTTTCATGCATGTGCATGTGGTGTGATAGATTTTTATTGAAATTCAACAACAACATGTAAATCAATTTTTTCTGTCCTAGGCACTCCAACTCCAACTGCGGGGAAATCAACCGGTAGCAACGCAACGACACCACAGCCGTCACCAAGCGCCGCAGGAAGTCATTCTACAAATGTGATTCTCAGCTTCACAACCTTGGCCTTATTTACTTTGCCTGTTCTCTTTTAATTTAACTGCGCTGCTCTTTATGATTAGCCCACGAAAAAAACAAGTGCCTAAACATTTTTTTAAATTGTCCCTTCAGGTTAAATCATTACTGTACTGTTGGTTACAATAATAATACAACGATTTAAACCGTCCGTATAGACATATTGCAATATATATTGGTTTATTACTGCTTTGAGCGTATACATACATACATACACACATAAATGTACACAGTTATAATTCGAATGTACTAAACTATGAAGTTTCAATCTTTGACTGATATAAATCTATATGAAACAAAAATGTGCTACATTATATTATATACCCCATAAGACTTGGCAAACGTCAATCCTCAATTCTCCACAGCAAAATGTAATTTCCCCGTTGATTTTTGTGTAGTTTGATTCTTGTACTGTATGAGTATAACTTGAACCTTCCTATTACTAGTACATGTTGTATAGTTAGCAGAATAATACCTTTAGAGCAGTAGTGCAAATAATTTATTCAGTTTTTATACCTTATAGCTCATTACCTACTGCATCGTGTTTTTGCGATGATATAGCCTCATCTGACTCTGTTACTCTTTACAATACCTGTATACACTACTACTACAGTTACACATTGACTAGTAGCACAGTGGTATATAAAATATGGTAATTTTATAATTGCACTTATCTTTTTTCTTGATCATTTTCTGTACAGTGTAGACAAAAGCCTCTCTTTACTCATTCACCGTTTAAAGAACCCTTTGAGCGTCCATTACCGTTGACATGCAAATGTGAATTGTCAGACCTTTCCCTACCCCTGTTCTGTCATATGATACTTTTCTCATCAACCATTTCATCTTCTTCTGCTTCTTGTCTGCTATTAAATGTCTAATAAGTAGGTATAGAGCTGTTTACACCTATCTGTGTGATATAAAACTTCTTCTTTATCTCTCTCTCTCTCTCTTCTTTAATTGTTAATGTTCATCTTCTACTGCTTCATCTTGTTACTCCTATTCACTGTCAGATTGATCCAGATCTATATACAATGTTAACTTTTCATTAATTATTAAATGGAGGTCTTAAACTTGTGAGTAGCATGTTTACTAGTAAATAAAGAAGTATACCTACTTGCTACTTTGTTAAAACAGATTGAAGTCAATTACTAACATGCAGCATACGCTCAGCATCCAATCCAGTTTTAGTTGATAAAAATTGAGTTTGTTTTCCCCTATTAGTATAAGAGTAGTAAATAAGCAACAGACTCACGCACACAACTTATTGTTAGTTACTACATGAATGTGTGTGCGTATATGTGTGTCCAATGTAATTTGATTGTAAGTAGAATGTGTCTTTAGTATTTACTTTACTACTGTGCTCTATGTACCTATATAGATAAGCAAGTAAATAATATTAAATCAAAGGTATGTGTATAATGTGTACACATTTTAATTTACATGTCTTGTACATATACCTACTACTAGTTCATCTACACAAACTTTATTACTTAGTATAATATTGCGTTTGTTTCCATTGTGTCAGTCGTATCTGTCTGTAAGAATAAACGTATTAACCACAATAATATATACCAGACGATCTGTTTCTGTCCGTAATAATATTAATATGGTTTTATTAGTATAGGTAATATAATACTTATTCTTATCTCTGTGTATGAAATTATTATTATGATTTAGCTCCTGCCTGTATACTTATGTGCTTATATTATTATTGTATCTTACAATTACGGTGTTCCTACTACAATAACCTCCTACTTGTTGTATTATCTGTATATTGAATACGGACATGTAATTTCAATGGCCGATTTTAATAAACGAGTTCTTTCTAGTCTCATGTCTCTTTACGAACGACTGTTTGTATTCTTTGCTTTGGCTCAGTTCTAATGAATGGTCAGTTAAGTGTGAAAAATAAAAATGGTAGTAATGAATGAGCAACACATCAATCGAGTGAGTGAATATTAAATGAATTCAGAACACGGATAATGAGATGAAGTTTTCTATGGAGTAAATAATCAAGTGGTTGACACTTCGGCAATGATTGAGCCATATACTTACACGCTATAAACCCTATGCCACTAATAAGTAAATTAGAACTCGCTTTGTTCAGCTATAATCAAATGAGTGCACTTTGATTATAACAAAGCAGTCTTCATGTTTATTACAATTAAATTCTTTAACTACAATATCATACGTACCCATGTACGTATCATAATGTAGTTAAAGAATTTAATTTTACGTGTAATCCTGAGTGTAGTAGTGCTACAGGGAGATTAATAGTAACTCCGTGTTGAGAAAGAACAAGTGCAGCTTGGTATTTGGTTAATGTGGTTTGGTATACCTGTATTATTCTATTAAACTCTATTAGTTCAATTTCCTAAATAAGTATGTCATTATTTCACCTTGTTAGTAATACAGAAGGATGGGCAGAGTGACAATCTCATTATTACTGTCTCTGTCTTGACCAACAGACATTCTTATGGGAGTTGGTGGCATTTATATTTTAGTGTATCTGCAAAAAAAAGCTCATTCTATCAAAAATCGTAACTGTTCTTCATCGATTCCGTTTTTAATACTTATGATCCTCTTTTAATACATTTATGTTAAGAAAACCTATGTAGGTAGAGCTTGCTCTAAAGGTGTTGAACAATTTTAAATATTAAAGTTTTCAGTAAACTGATAATAAAATTGAAATTAAAAAAAATTGTTATTGAATCGTATTTAGTGTAATCTTGTGTTAAAGTGGTTCTAGTAGATATTTATTTAATGAAATATAATTCTAAGTACATAGTTTTCCATTTTTTGGAAAACTTTGGAAAGTAGTAATTATACAGTAGTAGAATCTAGGATACCTATGTAATATTTTATGACTGCCAGGTAGGTATTCATTAACTCCCACATTAATCAACCCCATTTCTTGTACTGCTGACGATTTAGATTAGCAAGTCATTTTATTGACCAGTAATTAAATAATCACAATGGATATTTCATGAAAGCTTGAATGTATGTTTGAGTGTATTTTAAGTGTCTATAGTGAACTAGTGAAGTACCTATATATGAAAATGATTTCTTCGGAGTATTTAATTTATTCATAATTACAAGGCATTTTTTGTAGTTAACTTATCATGAATTGAAATTATTAATGAATCATATGCCCCTGTTGCTCAACAAAGCGGAAATCTATACTTCAATATCAGTCCATTGTATTCCATTCCTCTTTGCAATTTGTATTTACACAAACATACTATGGAATGTACACTTTAATACTAGAGGTAGGATTTGTCTGAGAATTTTGAATAGGACGAGATCGTTAGCTGTGTAGATGAACTGACAGGAGAATCAGTGCTAATTAAATAAATAATGAACACAAGTTGAAGAACTCGCACTTCTAAGTATAAACAGTGAACATTACAAGCATAAAGTTCTACGCGGCAGACAGTAGTCGCGGCTCTAGCATTTAATGTTAATGAATGAGAGGATGAGATTTTTCAAGTGCATTTATTTATATAGGCAAATATTATATCAATAAGATATATTGTACGTGTTATAGGCTATATAGGCATGTAAAGAGGAAATAGAAATGCGAACAACTTTATTCTTAGTATTCTCTTCTGTATAGGTATAACAGGAGTTTATTCGTGTAATAATATTATTATTTCTATTAACTCACAAGTTTTCATTTACCTCGCCTCAATTTCCAAGTAGGTATGTGTAAGTTATAATTGCAAGAGCTTGCCATGAAAAGCACTTTACATATTTACACCAAATACATACCGAAGAATAATATTATAGCAAAGTTAACTTTAGTTCATATAATAATGAATGTATGTAGGTATTAGCGTAGTATTAACAATTAAAGCCACATTTACAACTCATCTGTCTTAAAAACAACATTTTGCCATAAATCTCAGACTGATGAACACTAAACAATGTGCTGAACTTATGTATGTGCAATTAAGGCAAATGTTAACTATTTGCAGCTTTACTTACCAAACTACAGGCATGTATGTAGCCTATATGTACCTATATGTAGCTATACTAGGCGTGTAAATGTAAGATATATGCAAGAGTATTTCAAGTCATCAAGAGTACAATAACATTACATCCACAATCAACTCAAATTACTCAAGTTAGTTTTGCTTTACAACATTGTAATATTATCCGCATGCAATCTTTAGCATAATTGCCTATGTATACATATATAGCTAAAACTTTATTGGGCTGCCTCAAAGCGCTTTAGGCGAAAATAATTTTAGTAGTGGAAAATGCAACCTGTGCGAATTAGTTTAGAATTTTTGTTTTGAAGAAATTTGCATTGAAAAAGATTCTAAAATGAATTTACATAGAAAGGTCCTAATATTTCTAATAAATGCTGCTACAGATATACATTAAGTTACTTATTATGAAGTTAGTTATTTGGTTAGTTATTCAGTTAGTACATATCGTTAGTGTTAATGTTGTTAGTTGGTCAGACATTATGTAGTCCTCAAAAAATTAGAATCTAAGAAATGCGACCAAATTAGGTTAAAGACAGTTTTGTTTTCGTACATTTTCCCTATTTTGTTTTCACAAAGATGATACTAAAGGCAAAAAGACACCTACTATATAATAGAACTCAATATTTCACTTATTTCTTTAAAGTTAGTTAGAGTTGATGTTTTGAATGTTCTCAATTTCTATCCACGTTGTAAAATAAAACGTGAGTGACAATTTTCTATTCCCAAGCTATAAGATGTTTTTACCGCAACACTTCTGACATGACACACGAGTGAGTATCTGAGAATGGAATAAAATTCAGAGACAAACTTCTGCATTAATTTGTGCAGTATAGGTTTGAACAACACAAGGAATTATTCAACACAAAGAGTGTCGCAAAATGACATAGATTCTTCTGAGTATAATTCTATAGAGCTCGTGTCAAGCAGCAAATCATAATAGAATTGTAAACGTCAGCCTCCAAGTGCGTAAAGTGAAAAAACGTGTTCTTCAGTTATTCTTCATTCCTTGACATAATAGCAGCACAACTCCCATGCACATTATTATTATTTGTTTTGCGTAGTAGTCGAAAACATTCACCTAATTTAAAAATCACGTTGTTCCTCAATGTATGGATACAAAGAGACGTTACTGCTGCTACTCCACTAATAAATGATGCATTCAATTACACGATAATTACGTTATTATGATTATAATCATTAAAAAAATCTTTTTAGCCTACTGCGCTGATCTTTTATAGAGGGAGAGATTAAAAGGGTCAAACTTCAATAGTTGATAGGTCATGGAAACTTTTTATTATTCCCATAAGCAAATTTACTTGTTTGTAAAATCTCAGCATCTATGATTTGAAGATACATGCCTAATGCTATTAGCTGAACACATTTGGTTGTATTGCGATAGTATATATCATAAAAATTTAAACAATACATACGTTATTACTTATTACCAAAACAAATCACTTGGGGTATGTAATAAAAAAATCATAACAATTTTGCCTTATTATACATTGTGCAACATTAGACCGCTTTCTGGCGACTCGAACAGTTTTCGTCTGATAAACACTCAATAAAAAACTCAAAATGCTTTTCAAGTCTCTCCTAATAAATAAAGATGCCCCTGAAAAGTGAAGGATTCGTTTGTAGTTCCAATATAAATAAACTAGAGATTATACATTAATAAAACATCTGTTTTCCAGAGTTGCCATGAAATAACTGATCTTTTTATCCTGTTTTCCAAAGTACCACTACAAATGAAGCAAAAACGATATATCCTGGGTGTATTATACAGTTAAAGATGGTTCGTGTAGGAGCAGTACTAGATAAAAATGCAAATAGTCCATCTACATGCATTCTCTAAGCATTCACTTCCTGACAATAAAATCCTGTAGGTATAAACACTCAATAATATCGCAATAAATAAACTTTATAGCAAATTATTCACTCTTGACGATTATACAAGTATGTAAATGCATCATCGTACAAGTAGTCATGCATAGATAGACAGATTGCTTCTATCTCTGCACACGAGTCGAGTGTAGTTGAGGAAATAATTTGCATGAATGTCTTTTTGCATGTATGAATAGCGAATAAATATATTTTTGCATATATTTCAGAGAAATAGAGCATTCGAGAGTGAAAAACTTCCAAAGTAACCATAAGTATCAAAAGTACATTATTAATTGCACACTAAGCAACTACAATACGTACCTACGAAAGAAAATCATAAGCCTAGCCAAGTAGCTAATCGATCAAGAGCCAAATGCACAAAGCACACTACACACACACAGACGAAAGTGCTTGCAGTCCCATACACACATATAAACATACAAAATACACATAGTCATACTAATAGTAGTGATTGGCCCACTTTACTTCCTATGCTTTGGCCCAGTCATTCATATCTTTCTTTACGCATACCGATAAGAAATTATAGCTTTAAGCAATAAAGCATGTGCAAGTAAACATTTCACATGCAGAAAAATATACGTTTTCTTCGCTATTTATACGTGGGTTACTCTACACGTTATGAAAACATAAAAATTGAATATGCATTGAAAATCAGATGTAGAAACATATACCGTATGCTCCTTCATTTATATTAATACCTGCATTCTTTAACTATTTGCCTTTGTAATAATGCACACTAAAATGGTAAAGCAATGCTGTCAGAGTGTTTAGTTAAGCTTAAAGCTTCGCTTTTTTGCTTTTGAGTAGTTACAGTACAAGTGATGCGTTTGTACTTTGTAGAAGTATTGCCCTGGATTCTCGGCACGGTTATTGTCATGTCATCTCGTCACGTAGTGTCTATCCTTCCTGTGTCATGTAGACACATTAGGGATTATGCAGTGTAATATCTTTTGTTGCCCTGCCTTTATGCATGAAACCCACTTTTGCTCGTTTTCAAGTAAATTGGTTACATGCCAATAATAAATCTCACATTATTACTTAGCTATACTTTAGAACGGAAAGAATAAATAAAAGTACACAGAGACGTCTAATGTGCATTCTATACGAGTAAAACGTGTAAGTGTAATAAACACTCAATGGTAAATGTTATAAAGCTCCCGATTACATTACTTTATTGCATTCATGACAAAATTCAGATGACGAAGCTTTTGTCATTTTCAATTCACTGTGTTTGTTACTAAATTTATGTAAAGATACTACTGTCTAATGCAGGAGCGGTTTTTAGATGGTAGAGTAAATAATACCCGTTATTCCGTCGTTTTTGTTGAATACTTCTAAAAACATGCAATTTTCTATTGATGCAATATGTAATTCTAGGGAAATGGGTTAGTATACACAATATTATATTGACATTTGGAAATTGATGCTCTGCTGTCCTGCCTTTTACTTTAGTACTGCCTGAACAGAATGGATGCTTTTGTATCAGTCATGAATACTAACCTTACATTTACTCCCTTCTATTTGGACGGTAATCGTGACTTCTTTGACATTGAAGACACCCTTTTACCATTTACTATTACTACCTATGAGTTTTCAGTCACTTTCTGCATGGTAATGCTTGCTAAGGATGTTCGGTATAAATCAAACCAGGCTATTCACTACCAGTAGCTATTTTTGCGGCTAATGAAATATACAAAAGTATAGATTTTTGCGTAAAACCAATCCAACCCAATCCATGTTCATTATTCCAAGAACTATAAGTTGGCTCAGAATTTATAAGTAACAGATTCGCAATAAGCAACTGCGTTAGCTAACGGGTGAGCTGAACGGAAGCAGATAAAGTGATGCATTTTTTATCCTAGTACTTTTATTTATTAATATATTTTCCAAGAATTTCCACGAATATACTAATTAATAATTAAGTAACTTAATAACCTTGACTTTCTATTCTACATTACCTACTTAAATAATTATAAGCATAAGATTACGACGCGAGTATATAAGGGAAATGAAAATTAAGCTATAATAGAACTATATGAATTATAAGCTTTAAATTGAATGATTCCTACAAATGCACAAAACAAATATATAGGGCTAAGATATATATAGGTACAGTACAATAAATCTTGCCTATAGAATTCTCCATTAACTGTACAAATGAATGTGTACCTAACAGAAACTCGGTTAGTAGGGTTATTATGATTTAGAGTAGAGTTAGAATTTAATAGTAATTGAATGGTACAGCGAAGGTCTCTCACAGTTTGTCATTTCTTTCCCATAATTCTTAATTTATACTTTGCTGTGAGTAATGTGTCAATTTGTTAGTAAACAGTAGTCATTATACCTACTAATTTAGTATTTTCAAGTGCAGGTGGCTTTAGCTTGATAACGAGATATTCTCAATTGGCCTTCCTGACGAGTTGCATTGCATGTGACAAGAGAACTGTTCGTAAGTAGCTTAATGGTTGCGTAAAACATTCAATACAATCGTCAAATGAGTAGTATGGATTATCAGAATTCAATAAAGTGTTCGTGTGTAAGTCATTGGATTATTGTCTATCAGTTATTGTCAATTCTGTAATAAATATGCGCATTCGTTAACTTACAAGGAACAGAACAATGCGGGAAGTAAAACAAGAAAATGATCAAATAATAGACAGTCGGGAGACTTAGGTCGAAATTTATGTGTACACTGTACGTTGTTTCGATCGCAGGATTTGTCTGCCTCATTGATTGTCTTAAATGAAGCATTTCGGCATTATCTATTTACTTTGGCTCAGCTGACAGCTCAACGATGTGCGAATTGCATTGCCGTAATTGAATTCACTGATAATTCAAGAAAGCCATTAAATTGCAGCTGCTATCTGAACTACACGAACGATGACATCAAATGCATCATTTATTCGCTATCCCAATGAAAGTCTTGACAATAATCTCTCGGAATTGTGTCAAATTGTAGTCATTACAATTTAGACGAGCAGACACCTCAAATTATTATTTTATCCAATGCTTGTTGTCTATAGACTCAATCACAGTCTCAAAGTAGGTAATGAATGAAATGCAGCCTAGAGCTGAATTGGTGCTACGATAATAAAAGTTATCAAATTAAATCATGCATGAACTAACAAATCAATCGAGCCTGTAATGCGTTATAAAGTTTTTGATTCAGATGAGACCTATGCGAACTCTCATTAAACAAATTTCGGGTAGCAAACAGAATCAATTTGCATTTATAGCTTATACAGTAAATGTATATTATAAGTATCGTATTGAAGAACTATTTATATTCATGAACATTTTCGTAATGTACTTTTAGTTACTTAAATATGATGACATTGGACTACAGTGTATACAATTAAATACAAATACGTATACAGTTAAAATTGTCGCTGGGTTTAAATTTCAATAGTGATATATTTTGTAGATTTAGAAATAGTACATATTATATTCTGTAGATAATACATGGCAATATTAATTTACTATACAGTACCAGTATGCAGTACAGTAAACAAAAATCCTGATTCCCTGCCCGATTCTAATAAAAACTGATTGTGTGCACAGAAAATATTTGGAGTGGAAGATAAAATTATTATATCTGAATAGTTTATTGCATGCTTATATAACTATTTCCAACACCAACACTGATTATTAACATACTATAACACTATAGTATTGTAATTGTAAATAGTTGAAGGGTTATAGCTATGTTGCATTAAAATATACTTTAGGCGAAGGATAATATGCTAACGAACTCATTTCTAGACTAATAGTATGCTAATATTTATGCTTCAGTACGTTCGCAATACAATCTTGCAAGAAAATCTGTTTTTTAAACTCTTTCCATTCCATATTGGTGTATTGGTGCATATAGTGATACATTAAAACATTAGGTAAGCATAATTAGTAGTTCGCATTTATTCCCAACACAATAGCAATTATCCATAAATGATAATTCAACAAAGGAAATTACGCAATGAGTGTAAACTGATAAAACACTTTGAATTATCTATTCTTAAAACTCGACATAGAATTAGCCCATGGTTATTTTTTGTCTTTAACGTTTCCTGTCTGTGATGGACGTATCATTTCGGAAACTACTGTTTCGCTTTTTTAAACAAAGAGAATTCTTTCGTTTGTGCGACGAATTTTAGACACCAGCAATGAAATACCGTATCAATATAACTACACCGCATGATATTGATGTACAAAGTACTATGCGATTAACTAATACTATAACCAAACTTTTGGACATTTGAGTTTTAGAAATCCGTTTTAAGACCGCATTACAAGATTACTGCTCCATGCTCCTAATCGCGTTTTTTTCCCTTCATTTTCTATGTTGAATTAATCAATAAATAATAATTTAGTCGTAAAACGAAGGCCACATTTTGTATTATTGCCTTTCACACCGCAGATAACAAATTGTCTGTGTAGATAAATCTTAACGATATTAAATTTACATAATTAGGTATCTATTCTCTATTCAACGGGCATTATTTTTTTAAAGTAATTAGTATATACCTAAGCACATGCACACATGATGTGGAGAAACAAGCTGTATGTATAGGCAATTCCCTAAACTTCAAGCCAATATAATGATTTTGCAGCAATGCTATTCCAGTAGAGTCCTAATCCTTACACATACATTCGACTTTAACTCAAGAACACACAAATTATTGTCTCATATGTAAAGAATATCTATAAAATTTGTAGCAAAATTGTACATAGAACGTTTAAAATTGCAGGATTTGGGTCCATGTCGACAAGCTATAAGTATAGGAACCATATAATTGCTATCCATCTATACAACAAAATATACTAACAGTAATATCTATACTACTTACTAAACTAATGTGTATAGGTACCTTAGAGAAAATCTGTTCACTCTACCCACAAAAGTCTTTTAGCAATGTGTACTCAGGTAATTGATTGATATATTGTTCTGTGATAGTAGTGCATGTACGTACCCTACCTTAGATATTATACATATACATATAACTGTGTTCCAAGTCTACTCGTATTTTGTACGTGCAAAAGTGTAGGACACAGAGAGTGCATGGGTTTGGTAAATGACTGAACGCTCAGAGAGAAGAAATTGCCATTCCCTTAGAGCATGATGCTCTGTAACAATTTTGCGTTGATTCCATTGTATTGTATTACTTGCATTCACCTACCTACTTGTAAATTCTACCTACCTATCTGTATATAGAAGTAGTAGATGTAAGTAAACTACTCGCTCGTCTGCACAGATAATGTTCGTTTTTCTCGAACACAATGCAGTATTGTAAAAACATTATAAGTATTACAAAAGCAAAAACTACAGCTCAGCATGCATTGTCTCACTATCATTGTGATTCCCATGCCTTTGATCTATTCCATTACATTACAGGTAGACATCGAATAGCAATTTTATATTGGTGGCCTACCTCCTAGCCCTTTGTGTGTGTGTCTGGTGTCTATGTCTGTTCTATGTAAAATGTACAATAAAATGCATAAGTAAAAAGCTTGAATATCTCCACCACAGAGAACTGTGCACGTTGAAATAATGTAGGTATGTGTGTGTGGTGCTGGTTTGGCAGAATGTAAAGCTATACAGGGCTTGTAGTAGTAGATGCATCACCACCTGCATTCAGCATATGAGTTTATATGTGTATTCTTATTGTTATATCGCACAAACTCAAGTCAAACCAGTTCTGTTCCACGAGAATCAAGTCGACTTGGTTCTGATGAGTGAGTGTTGTGAGTAAAGCTGAGTTGAGTCTATTAGCATTTATTTCGTGTCCATTCACCAGACCAGACCGACCGAGTCCGTCACTCTCGCTGTTTTTCTGTTGCTCCTGTTTCTCTCGTCGTAGTGAGTTTCTGCATACTTGAGACTTTGTGTCTACTTTTTGGAAATTTTCATACACTCCGCACCAAACGGTAAGAACCAGATTTTTTATTTCATACGCTGATTACAGATTTTATTTATTATATTTTGGATTTTTAGTATTATTTATTTTATTCGTACTTATCTCATTAGAGGGGTAATTTGTATTTTTATGGGTGCGATTTGACACTTGGTGTTTACAGCATGAGAATTTAGATGTGAATTAATAATCATTAATTTAATAAGGAGCCACGCATTCGTTCAGACTGTAATTAGCAATTAACACTTTAGTAACTTGGTAATTTATGCAAACTTCTCTTAGCAGTCGTAACTTTTTCGCTTACGGCTTTGTTTGCTGGTAGTGCGGTGGTATGTTGGGAGTGTAGAGGAAGTGTAGGAATATTTAAGAGAAAAGCGTGTGCACTTCGTATAAGTAAAGCATATGAGATATTTCCTAAGTGTAAAAGTATACATACGACAGTAAAAAGAACTCGTAAATTCAGGAGTCTCATGCTTCCATGTAATTTCTGATTAGCATACTGCATCCCATTAAATTACTTTGTGCATTCTTACACTACAAGGAAGAAAAAGTAGTTGAGATATCCCAATGGTGAGTGTGTAGTGCCAAAACTTTTCGCTTGGAATTCCTTCGTTACACCCAAGTAGGAAATAAAATTGAAGTAGATGTGAAATAATGTTGTTACTTTTCTTAGTTTAAACGGAACTTGAAATCGAAATCAGAATGCAAATTACAACATAAAAGAACTCGCAGGCTGCATTTCTAACGTAATTCTCATTCCTTCCTGTTCCCACATTTGCACTCCCATTACAATACCCAAAGTATTACCACTACTATAATCCCATATGCAATAAAACTATTTCAATGTTACGGCTTGATTTTTCTTTCCACACTCAACGAGACTCATGAGAACTTCATTTTATCTCTGCGTATTTTTCAATTCAAGGTTTGTCAAAATTACCTACATAACCTTAGACAAATAAATATTTTTTTGCAAATTGACATCTCAAGTCACGCTTTGGCTATTTACTCTATTTAGCATTGTTTGTTAACGTTTACATTCTTGTTTAGACAATTCTCATGATTTATTAGGTATGCATGTTATCACTCTTTAAAATTTGAGCTTAAGTTATGACTTTTAACTTTGCATTCGCTTTCGGGACATGATTTATGTAGTTCATGGTAAACAAAGTACAGGGACGCGACCTAGCATATAATAATGAACAGTTAGTTCTTTCAACGCTTTAGTTTATCTCTAGTAGAATAATTCATTGTATTTCAGCGATATTTTCACAAACAGACTTCCACAATCATGCCGTCTTATTTTCACAACTATTACTAAAACATGGAAAACTTTTTAATGGTTTTTGTTGAGAAACTTTATCCAGCAGCCCTTCCCTTGCTTTGCTCCACGCTCTTTCTGAATGAAGGAATGTGAGACTCAGAGCCAGAGAAGGAATAGTAGAAAGAGAAACGTGTGGTTTGGATACTGTAGATTTAGATTGCAAATTTTACCAAGAAATATCATTAATAGAATAATTTCAAATAGGTATGCTTATTTGTTTGGTCGTACTATGAATTGAATGAAGCATAAATTGTATTTGATGCAATTACAAGAGCAATAATTTTATTCATGGTATTTGTAAAGGAATATTAGATTCAACCGCAATGCACTAAGCTAACCCACAGAAGGATTGATACACGTTAACTTACAGATTGAGAAAATTACAAATTATAGACATGGAGCATGAAAAAGTTTAATGCGCTCAGATTTGCAATGCATTTCCCTACATTATTATTACCACTGAGATTTGAGCATTGAGATTGAGACTTTGAGAGACTCACACTACTGCCACTCTCGAGAATGGGTTTGTTACAGCTACCCAAGAAATATTATTAGTAAATACGTGCAGTTTAGATTTGTTGGTATTCCCAAACAGCCATAAAGAGTTCATATACAATTTGAAAAGAAAATTAAGCTTTCATTGATTGTATACATGTTCTATGTATTTATGTACTCAGCATTTGTACATACCACACTTGTAGTTTTGCACTGACTTGTTTTTTCTTTGATTCCTTAATGTACTTACTTACTTCTACATAGTTCTAGTAGTAGCTACTTTGATTTTCTTCCTCCACGCCCTGATAACCTGCATGCAACTCCACGCACTGCAACGAATGCAATAATACTGTACAAGAAAGGAACAACGAACCGACCATAGACATACCTAACACACATGCACTCTGTTTTATACATATACTACAGTAGTACCTACAATAATATAGCAAAAATCCGCAAATTACTCTCTATTCATGTTTGCTACAGCTCTGTACGGTAAAATCCAAGCTACTGTGCTAACAAACACTCAATAATGCCAATAATGAATTTAGTAAAATTGTATTAGACTTCGTATGTGTAACTTGATTGCATTCATTCATTCATCATTCACTCAGTCAGTCAAATAAGGGGCATCACATACAACAGCCTGCCACACAGCACAGCTTCTCCTTTTGACTTCCCTAAACCGGTAATTCCTATTTCAAATTCAAAACTGACCTAATTGCAGGAAATTTCTTTTTGTCGCACTCGCACACAACTTGTATCACTTGCGCAAATTTTATTTTCTGTCTGCACGCAGCAGAAGAAGAAACATAACACTCATTTGAATAACACTACCAGACTGTATAATTATTATTATTCCTTTCACATATTTTATAGGTGAGCTCATGTAGTAATTTATTGTATCAAGCAAGTTTGCAAGAATACCTAGTTACATATATACATTAATTATCTCATTCAGCAGAACTTGACCTTTGCAACTGTAATTCGAGTTAATGGCAAGAAATTTCATTTTCTAAGAAATGTATTAACGTCATCGTCCTACCATGTCCTCAATTAACATAGTGCATTACATTACATTAGCAATATCCGAAATTTCGCAATCAGTAATAGTAAGTAGTAGCTACAACGATGCGTATGAGATAAATGATGGAGAGATGGAGATTAGATAGCCATTGAGACAGCAGGAGCCAACCTTTACATTTATTCATCTATCAGAAGAACATGAAAGGAAACACGAAGAATTAATGTCGTTGGATTGAATGTCTGTCTGCGTAAAACATTCTTACCTAAGTTCAACCACAACCGTATAGGTCATGCCAAATTATGAACTATTGTCTATCAATTTCTGAGCATGCTGTTTTGTTCAGCTACATACGTTTTATGCGCGTGTACTTATTACTCGCTTTTTAAAAAGGCTATATGCATATATGGGTATTAGATACAATATTATTAATAGTATATACCTATAGCAGTCATGTAGCTTTATGGGAATTGTAAGTGCTTGAGATTTTATAATGAACATAAACTCATTTTACATTTCTTAGAATTAGCAAACAAGAGTTTACACTGTTCATGGTGGTCTATATCTGTGTAACTATGTGTGTAACAGCAAAAAGAAATGCTAACATTGTTGTATGACTAATGTAAGCCTAATATTTCACCTAAACACTCCTAATAATCAACTTTATGTACTAAGGTAAATCACTTTCGTTTTTTGAACACTTGTACTGTAATTCTTTATACCACTAAAATATCAGGATTACTAATAAAATAACTACCAAACAAAGTAAAATCAATGAGGGTAATATACATATGGGTACAGTATAGGTACTTGATGCACAGTTTTAATTAAATAATAAAAATGAAGTGCAGTTACTTATGTGTAGCTAAAAATGTAGGACCCTTGCTGCGCTGACTTGAACTGCAAGTACCTACTATCTATAAAATTTCAATCTATTAGAGTTTCAGAAATAATGGGAATAATTATTGTTATTTAGCTTTAGTATATTGTAAATAAGTCATAAGTATAGGGAACAAACGATTTGTTAGCTATACCAATTATTCGCTAGCTTTTATATCATTGCAAAGGTATTTCAAGCATAAAACAGCCTAGACAAGTCAATTAAAACTGCAAATGTGTGTAGTGTAATATTTCACGAATAGCATAGAGTGGAACCGTAACAGAAAAAAAGGAATGGCAGTAGTAATAGAAAACTCGATTTAAAACTAATAGTAATTTAGCAGTATGTAATTTGAACGGCCACTTTGCCACTTATGAGAATTACATGTAGGAATTATTGCAATATTACACAACATCTCTATCTCTCTCTGCAGTCTGCAACTGAATGAACATAACTCGAACTTATACAGGGAATAGATAGCAAAATAAGTAAAAAGAGGAATTTAGCAAATGCATTTCGTCTTGGCATAGCATGGCACGGCTGAGCTATGTTTAGAAAAATTCGTTGAATCGACAACCAATCAAATTTGATATAGCAAGGTTGAATTCCCTATCCATTTTCCTGTCATGTTGGCTTTTGTAAATAATACGATTAGCAGGTGATTGGAAATGACAAAAGCAAAAAAGCTTGTGAGACTCGCTTCAATTCAATTTGACGGAACTGCAGTTTAGTTTACTACACAAATAATATCAACAAATGCAATGAACCTTCTTATTCCTATATCCTTATACGTACTACTTGGGTATTCCCTTTTACACACTTTATATATATAGATATGCCCTTTCAGAAAGAAAGAAAGTATTATTCTTGTCTGCAGTTTCTGCACTTGCAACCAAATACGGTTTAAGCGAATGCTAAAAAAAGTTTTATAAAAACTCTGTTACTAACTACAAATATAACTAAGTACATTATAATGTACGTGTCTATAGATTGCAATTGCATGCAATGCTTTGTTTTTGCATTGTGGCTAAGGTAAAGGTAAACAGTGACAAATGTTAGTTATTCTTGTTTGTCCTAGGAATTTTCTATTGAAATTTGTCATGAATACTAATGCACTTTACATTGAACATTATAATCGTGACATATAGTAGTAGTCTTAAACTTGACTCTTTTTATAACCCTAACTCTCAACTCACACAGACCTCTATTGTTTTTATGTAAGGAATTACACTTACAATTGCAATAGTAGTACATATTAAATTTAGCATAATTTTCTGTTGAACTTTAAATTTATAACAGAGCTTGTACTTGTATTATTTCTGCTTGTTTAAATAAATACAACATAATACGGAAACAAAAGCATGTGTGTTCGTGTTCAATGTGCCACTTGGGTAGTTATTCCTTACTACTTACCCTGAAGTATTATTCCTTGTTGAAGTTACAACTCTATTGCATGCAGCTTTCAGTTGTTAATAGTCAGACCAAATAATTTTCGGAAAGAAAAAGAAATTTCATACTAAAGCGTCAATAATGCAAGCAAGATGTGAACTCTCATCAACTTTGTTCCATTCGTTTTGGTCGCCTTCGGTCATTCCCCTTAAATTCGAAGTGATGAAGTGATGGTGGCATGCTTATACTTCCACTGTATGAATATCGTATAACATATCGTATAATAAGTTCAGGTTAAACATAGTAAACTTCTACACAAGAGCATAAGAAGTGTCGACACGACTTTTAAAGACCGTGATTCGAAGCTAAAGCTGCAAATAAGCCGATAGTAAACGAATTTGTAGCATGTCATGCTCTCTTGTTTTCTTCCATGACGTTCTCAAGATTGCGATACTAATGCAGATGTAATAATGCGAATTCCTTTCTACACTCCTTCATGTACATATTTTCTGTACGTACATATCTACCTATATACCGTATAAAACATACATTATTAAGCTAATTGCGAGTAAATCTGCTCGAAGAACAATTTACAGCTTACGTGTACTTTGTATACTACAATTAAATATACCTACTGTGTAGGAACTTGTGAAAATCTCAAACCCAACCAAGAAAGTTGATCATTAGTAAATACATTTACATTCTAAAAGAAAACATCCCTGCTACAGTAATAATGCTATATAGTTGTACTTCACAGTAATAAGAGTAAAGGAAAAGGAATATATTGCAAGTACAGATATTATAGTTCGTTTTACAAGTCAAAACAATTGAGACTTGAGACTTGAGACACAATGCATGGCAAATAATAATTCATAAGTTGCTTTATGAGCAATAATATCTGTAGTGAACGTTTGAATTGAAATATGAGTAGTAATGGTTTGAGGCAGTGCTAATGGTGGTAATAGTAGTGGAGTGTGTCTTTATTGCAGCACACTACATATCAAATTAAGTATAGTTTATTTATATTTCTTAAATACAGTTGTTTGCATATAGTTTTTGTTTCCTTTCCCTTTTACACGTATCATTACTGCAAACTTACAAACAAACATTCCTACTACAACTACAATTACTTTTACTGCATATTCCTTATACATGTGTGGATGTAGCATGGAGGTGTATAGGCAGGTTATATTATTTACATCACTGTCCTATTAGCTGGGTCCTTTTACCATGCCTTTTGAGTTTCACTTATTTTGTCGAGGAAATTCTGGACGGGTTATTGCCAGCGTCTGGCTGGGCAAACGCCTCCGCTCCTTTAAGAAACAAAACTACTTGAGAAACGCGTCTACTTGGATTTTATTTCATATTAAGTATTGTTTCTTTCGAGCAATCTCATCATAATATCTTGTCGTATCAATAAGGAGTTGCTGTGTATTTCTCAAGTGTCGTGTCCTGTTTTCATATGTGATGTCCCCGTCGTGGGGGTTACAACACAAAGCAGTGAATACTGTATGTCTACTACTTGACTTCGTTATGCCATTGTGCCATGTGTGTAATAGTTCGGCCTATCTGTGTGCATTTTAGTAGTTTGTATACGCTGCTTCCTTTTCTGGAGTCGTATATTATTGTGAGAGTTGTAGTAAGGAAGGGATTTGACAGGACATGAAAGAATAAATAATAATGACTCGGAAAACTGTTGTTGAATGAAGTATGGAGCAGGAAAATTGTAGCCCAGCTGCTGCTCCATAGACTAAAATATAATCAGAAAAACACTTAGGACTCGTAGAATAGTATGACTCTTGGCGGCTGATGAAATAAGCGATGAACACCACAAACACTATACACCGGTGAAATACACATGAGAAAAAAAGCGGACATTGCGTAGACAAGACACAAGCGCTATTATATTAAGAGTAGCTAGACAGGAGACACCATGCAAAAACTCGTTTACGAGCCATTCGTGTATTTTAGATGAATTAAAAGGAAATCTCTTAGCTTTTGGCTAAGTCAGATAGATAGGTAAGGTGTTCATACACACATGCTTTACTAGCAGCCTTATTGTTAGAAGGGGATTATGTTGGCATTGACAATTGTAGGGAAAACTTTGCACACAAGGGAAAACATTATTAAAATAATTTTACACTTTAGTAGCACTCTAGAAATGTTTTGCAGACTTATCGCTTCATAGAACACAACGCGTTAAAGTTGCTTCTGCTTGAATATTCTCATTGTCAGAGTTTTTCTTACGTTCTTTCTCGTTTCCTGAGATTTTATAGCTTCGTGATTTCGATTCGTGTCGAGCGTGGAAATTCGTACTCATTTATTTCACCTGAAAAAGCCAGAAATCTAAATATGAGAGAGCTTACACTACAAGTAACATACGCACCAACCACACTATCACACTCAAGTAGCCGAATGAGTCAGAATTTTTTAATTTTATACAATGCATTTCTATAGCCCTTGCATTTTCTTTTTGGTAAAAACTATTCATTGCTGCACATAGATATCGTATATGTAATATAGTATGTAAATAGTTACATTTACGTATTGTGATATAGTATAGGTCTTGTTCAACTTTGCAATAATAGTTATATTGTAGGTAATATACTAATAATATTGTGTTACAATGTTCTCAGATTAATGAATATGAGTATACGTGACTTGTAAAAAATCGTACCGTAAAAAGATTAATGATTTAGAACACAGAAGAAGAAAACTGTGAGTTGCATTTGATTAAATTCGAAACTTAATCAATAACGACTGGTTGTATTAAGTTGCAGTATAAATGATATTACTTATGTGCCCGGAATTCGAAGTAGCATTGAGCACTACATATGTCCATTGACATCAATTTATAATCCTTTTGTCAGCTCGCAATCACGTCATGTCAGGTGTGTTGCGTTTGAAAGTAACATCAAGAAACATTTTTTGCCAGTAGCACACTTGCATTAAAAGGAAAGAGTTATCTCTTATTGGCATCTCTCATTCCAGATTCGGGATGGGCCAGTCATCAGCTACTACTTATAACTATTTAGGAGCTCCCCTGTAAATACCTACAAAAGTATAAACCTATGCCCAAATATTTTATACCTAGATACATTTTATATTGTAGGAGGTACAGTATTTCAGCTCGTCTCCATTATTACCCTGATGATTACACATCTAACTAAGTTTCATTTATTTCGCAATGACTTTCATTCATGCAACTGAAAACTATTAGGGTTGTTTACTTAGCTTATTGATAGCAAGTACGAAAAACTTTTCACACAATCGTAATACACAATGTACAAGGCGAATATTATTGTAATGTAAATTCGTACTGACATTTCCACGAAAAAAATTGCGAATCAATTTATATTAGAGCTAGGATATGTATGTATAGAGACTGTGTTTGCTTATTTGTGCGAATAAAGATAGATTGTTAGATTTTGTTAGCTTTAGTATATACACTGCAGCACAGTCTCTTAATACTACTGATCTGAGTTGAGCTGCCAGGTGCATTGTACTACGATCACAACATAATCAAATGAGAATCTGGCACAACGTAAAGGTAGTTCAACTGAGCGTGATCCATCACTCATTGAATAGCGTCAATGCAATTGACTGGTAATTTTTTCAATAGCAATTCAAGCGTGATATAATCCATTGAATATCTATTAGCTATACTTACTTATTTGGATTGTCACTAGTAGAGTCCTGTACTTAGGTGAATATACCGAGTCCAAACCGAGACCAATTGATGATAGTAAGTAATAATGTACAACAACTGTAAAGTTGAGGTTTAATTCGTACTATGGAAATAAAGCATTGCATTGGTTTACTACTAGAGGCTAGAATATAAATTACTACTATACTTACATGTATCATGTGGTAGAATTGTAGAATTAATATAAAGAGATCTCGTGTATTTTGCTTTGTCACTTTCGCCTAGGTATTTATAGTAGTGATAGTGAAAAGAAACAAGTCGAGGTTTGAGATGCATAAATTCTGTTTGGAATAAAATGTACGTAGCACTGGGCAGATAGGACAAGCACAAAGAAATTAGTATGCACACAAAGAGAACTTTAAGTATTACAACAAATGCCAGGTCAAGGGAGCATAAAATGACAAGCATTATGGTAACTTTATTTTATAGTAATGCATAATGCTAGTAATGCATGAATTTTGCAATTCCTCACTGGAGATTATGAAATAGAAGTTATGCTATAAGTAATGTGTGTATAGAGTTAGTTATTTGACCTATAGTGGAATGTAAGTAATGCTATGCTGTGTTATGCATGTAAATGTTTCTGTGTAGTAATATGTATAGACTGCTAAAGAGTACAGAGCGAATGAGGGATTAATACATGAGATTGGGATCTGAACTATGCACTACTACTACTACTACTACAGTCATTAATTAAAATTGCCTAACTGTGCGAGAAAATTTATGTTAAGTCTTGAGAAAGGCAAGACAGAAAAAGGCAGGCAACCCATTGTGAACTAAAATCTGCTTAGTTTAAGGATCTATACGAGTTAAGAGCAAAGAAGAGCTGAATACAAAGTAGGTGTGTACACGGAGACCTACTCTGCTGCCTTTTTGCTGTTTCTTCTGTGTGTACTGCTCCTCTTCGTATGTTCTACTAGAACAATTCCAAGGAATGCAGAAAGAACTCTTGTGGAATGCACTGCTCTCTCACTCTAATGTTTGGAATATGTATATTACAGCAAATTAATACCAGACAGTTGACTAAAATAAAGTGATAAATACACGCAGCAGAACACTTGAATGCAAAACAGAATACTTAATTCGCCCGGCTCATTGTTAAACATCCAAACTAAGCACAGGTCATATATATTCAACAATTTCATTTACAACGCCATGCGTCCAGTGCGTACTCTCTGTGCGTTTCATTCCAGTCACAAACAGTGTAAGATTTACAATTGCTTTATAAATAGAAATACTACTACACAAAATAGGTACACAAAATTCTATTAGCACGGTCAAGGCAAGGATGAGACCTGAAAATATCTGGTTTGCTAAATTCTCACCGACCTAATGCAAAATGTATGTAAATCTCACATTAATCTAAAAAAATTATTTGTGCACAAGTTCATCGTTGTGGTTGGGGTAGTGCATCATAATTACATTACATGCGAGATTAGATGTTGATAGTGAATTGAATTTTTCTATTTACTATGTGAACAAGAGGGAGGGATTTTAATGTAGGGCCATTTACCTTCTGCCTTATCCCGTCTTGAGATAGTTTGCGAATCTGGCATTATTTCAGCAGGGGATTTCTCACTCAGGTTAGTGAGGCTTGACTCCTTGCCCTATCTGGACATAATAATAATATACCCACGTAATAATATTGCAGTATAATATCATTACGTAACGCACTATCTACAGAGTTGTTGTCTGTTGCACTTTTAGGGTAGGTGGTGGTGTCGTGTTGGTTTTGTTGTGGGAAATAATTATTCTTCAGTCTCCCTCCATTCCAAACCAACATTTGGTAAAGTAGTGGTGAAAAAAATGGGCTTGTAGGACGAAAACTTTTTCTAAGTAAAATTTTATGGAGATATAACATATAGTAGGTATATAGTTGTGTGCGTATAGATATTACATTTGTAGAGAGCTACCTGTGCTATATAGGCGTTTACCTATGAGAGTTGTAGTAAAGTGATGTAATGGGAGGTTAAGTTTTAGAAAACTGCTTTTAAATAATGTATGTGTAATAGTAACCTCTTGAAGTAAGTGGAAGGATCCTTCAGAGTAGTGTGTCGTGTGATTTAGTAATTCTTTTTCTTTAGAACTTTTGAAGAGGAGCAGTTGTTCTTGTGGTAAAAAGTTGTTAGTAGTTTAAAATCACCTGCATTTTTCTTGGGGAAACGAAACAAGTATTTTTCTAACCGAATACTAGTCTTACTCATCACAGGGCTATTTACTTTACGAAGTAGTTTTATACTACTGCATTACCTACTCTATATACTCTCCCATGCTTTTGCCTAATGTAATAACCTAAACTCCTGATTTTTGAAAAGTCACGTATTTAGTTTGCTCTTTGTTTGCTGTACTCAAAAAGAAATATTTCTCTTTAAAAATCGAAAAAGTATGAGAGAAGTTTGTTAAACTTGATGAAGATAGTTTTCAGTAGGTATTAATTTAATGGACGTCCGTGACATCTTATGTTCTTATACAATTAGTGGTGACACGAATATTTAATAATAGTATTTCTCTTGATTGCCTTAACAAACTTGCAAATAAAGTAGGTGTGCAGATAAGTAGTCAAATCAACAACGTACAATAAGCATACATGACAGAAAGTGTTGGGAACATCTGCCAGAGAAATTTAAGTAGGTGCGTAAAAGTCATGTCTTTGAAAATTCACCTGTCAAACAACAACCTGCGTCAATTCCAAAGTCATGAAGTCGTCAGACTCACGAAAGTTACCTTAGAAAACAATAACTTGATGCATTTTTTCTAACTGTGAGTGTAATATTCTATTCGTGAAGACTTGCATGTTAATATACATTCTGCACTGTGCTATGACAATTACAATGCTCAATTACGATTGCAATTACAACGAAATGGAATCGAATCAGATAGAATCATTAAACGAATAAAAGAAAGAATGGAAAGACACTGCAATGAAATGTTGAGGTTTTTGCTCAATGGCAAACTGTGGCTAATTTTATTCCAGTTCCTTCATATACAACAAAGCAAAGATATTACCACGACTGACTATGTAGTGGTTGATTTCCTACACAGCTGTTTGTTGTTTCATGCCATGCCCTCAAAAGAATGGCAATGAAATCAAAATACGTAAACTGCAGATTCAATACGGAGATATGTGGGTAGCAATGTAATGCTTCTACATACTTAACGCAAAGAGAGCGAATATTACTTATACTTACATTAAATCCCTTATAGAGACATATCCCTGCTTAATAATGCTAATACATAGCCATATTAGTATAGCTGTACATACATAAAATAAATACACTACGGTAAAGACTAAAGTAATTCAACATGCATTTCTATTCTTTCTGTGTGTGTGCAGCTTCAGCTGTAATTACTTTGGTTGTATTCATAAAGATTGAGATTGTGATCCTTCTTCGTCATTATGATTGTTATTATTATTACTATTATTACCGACCATCATCTCTCTGTAATTACTTTTGATCTTGACTGAGTTTGAGCAACTGTGTGTGTGTTTTCAGCTTAAAGCCAAAGCAAACTCAAGGTAAAGTACATTTTCGCCACAACAAAGCCGAGACAAACCAAAGCCGACATTTTACTACACAGTATAGAGTTAATGTATAAGTCTGAGTCGCTTTACGATGAAAGGTAACCTGTCTGTTGATTGCGTCTGAGCTAAATCAGTGTGGAATGTAGGTTGACTCGTCTTGCTTGGTTTTTGGCTTGTCTTCTGTGAGTTTGGGTGAAGGATTGTGCATTTACAGTATCAACGAGATGAAAATTGCATTTTAATGGTGTAGTAGAATGCAAAAAGTCTATACAGCAAGTCTCACTGT
The DNA here is from genome assembly GCA_019776165.1 of Pogonognathellus flavescens. Classification (NCBI taxonomy): domain Eukaryota; kingdom Metazoa; phylum Arthropoda; class Collembola; order Entomobryomorpha; family Tomoceridae; genus Pogonognathellus; species Pogonognathellus flavescens. Next base: position 16,191 of record JABASD010000796.1, on the reverse strand, counting down.
GTCGTTGAACACAAGTTGGATAAATTATCCCCTCTTGGTGTTGCAATGTGAGAAAATAAGCCTGAGATTAGATATGATTGATGTTGGTAAAAGGTAGAGAGTCTCAACTCGACACGTAGCGCATGCATCTACTTTACTTGTTCACAGGACGCTTTTAAATTAACCAAATACTTCATGACGTGCTTTGCTTAAAAACTCGTCTCTGTTTTTGGTAATAATCTCTATACCTATATATGTGAACATTCCACACGTTTTGCTTTGCTTCGTCTTATTATTGCTCGTTTGCCTTAGTTTGTATTGTACCATATTGTATGTAGTCGAGTTGAGTGTTCCTTAGCATCTCTGAGAAATATTGCGCATATTACTCATGCTGCATATCTCAGCATCACAAATCCAATTTCAGTTTGTGCATAAACCTTTAAGAATGAGACTGGTATATACTTATAAGGAAAATATGTGCATAGCTTGTATGTAGTACATGCTTTTCTTAACTCTCATGATGCAGATGCACATTTCTCAACTAAATAAATTCAAACGGTAATAATGCATTTTTGAATATTGCACTCATGTTAGTTTGTTAGTGTTAGTAGTACTACATAGTTTTACTGCTTATATACTGTATATGTACTCTACTTATTACTATTACATAGCAGTTTCATACGAGAGTGTGTTTTTGTCTGGAAAATGTACTCTGCTGGTCTAATAGAAGTAATACTACGTTTGAATTGAGTGAGTCTCACGATACGATGTAAATGACTGCTCCACTTTTATCCACTGGCAGAATGTAGTAGACAAACCGAGTAAGTAATGTGGAATGCACACGGCAAGCATAAATTTGCTGCTTGGGTTCTTTCGTCGTACATTATCGCTAGGCTTAACCAAACTTACCCCGCTATTGTGAATTTATAGAAAACAAAACAAAATACAACAACATGCACTATGAATAAACCTAACCTACCATGTCCGGTGTTTTATGCCATTTGTGGTTGCTTGGTTTATTATATTGATTTGGAACACTAAATGGGTCTCGACTACATTTTCTCAGTCTGGACGATACGATGTGGCAAACGTTTTCATTTTAGGCTTTTAATACTCGAATAAGTTGTAACGTATTATTTCGCTTAGTATATATATGACTAAAGAAATCGTAAATACAGGTTCACTCACTCACAATACAATATATTACTTTCTTAGACATAGTTTTATGTGTTGAGAATAAAATTGTATACAAGAGTGGCCTAATTTTGGGCATTTATGTATTCATAGGGATTATAGACTACGAAAGTATTTTTCTATGACTGATTGATGAGATTGATGACCCATAGAGATAGGTGCGCCTTAAGATGGGAATTCTTTGCTTAGCTTACAATTTATTTAGTCACACCGCTGTAATGTTTTTTTTTCATTTGATGGATTGCCCACACTTAATAATGCAAAATCTATTGCGTCATAAAACAAAATACTTCCTGGAGACATTCAGTCTGTTTCACTTTCACATGACATAACTAAGCCCATTTATTAGAACGATATCACTCACAGTAGTAATTGATTGCGACTTTTGGGAGTGTCATCCCTATAAATAAAAAATATTGATTTTGCCCGAACCTCGGTTGAAGTAGGTTACTTAATGTCATACACCCAATTGCCCTGCTGGACTAAAAGAAAAGCGAAAGTTTTCATGTTTGTTGTTGTTAGCTGCAAGTTACCTCCACAAGAAATAGCCTTTTTACATAATTAGAAATGATTTTGTTTTACGATAATCGTTGGCTCTGAGGACCTTTGGTCTGAAAGAGCTTTAGATAAAAACTTACCTATAATACACACTTAATTAGAACTGTACTGTGTAATCTGCCCATGACAAAAATACAGTTTCCTCAATTTCATATAATATTGCTATATATTTAACATCAATTACAACTGATCTTGCATCAAATGCTATAAAAGCTTCCTTCTCGGAAGTTATTAATCTAATCAATTGTTTGTTAACGAATTAGTGTCTAATTTACTGTACGTTTTACTTAGTTAGTTACGTCAGAAACGATTGTACTGCCAACAAATTAATTCCAATTAGTCAAAATGAATAAGAAACGCAATTTGTCATTCCTCTTGCGTACAGTTTCCACAATATGAATACAATAGGAATTATTTTACAGTCGACAGCTTCTGATTTTTGAGATTTTTTACAATTACACAGTCATCAACCGTGTAAAGGCTAAGATTATCATCCAAACAAACATGCAGATATAAACAGTTGCGGAAAATCATGAACAAATTATTTTCCATGTATAATTCCATGTGTATATTTTTAAGTACATAATTTATTTGCGTGTAACCATTTATATTATAGGTTGGTTATAGGCATTTTAATATCTGATCTGTAATTTTGCATACTCAATTTTGAGTTTAATATTTTCATTTAGGTATTGCATTTTGCATTTTTTACATTTTAGAGTTACTTTTAATAAACCTAACCTACCTGTAAAGAGTACAATGTGAATGTTAATAATTTGTAGTATTTCTTACTCGGCAAAATAAGCGAGCATGTGAAAGAAGTTAAATAGTAGTAGTGTGGCGATTGTACGAGAGGCATAGTTGGTGCATTAAAGGCAAGATTGGGTCCAAGGAGACTTGACTTTTGATTTGAGTAGTTGACATAATCGATTGCACGGTACAAAAGATTCGTGTGCCGTATTTTGCCCTCATACAGAAATAGTGGTGTAATGTATAGTAGCTGTACTTACTATTCCTAGAAATACTACATCTACACCAAACCTCAAACTCACAGTTCGCATTAATTCCTTTTACACGCTTACGACTCAAATGACAATGACATATAAATATAATAGTTTTATCCTGTAGGACTATTACTACATACAGTATACACATAGTTGCTAGCCAAGTCAGATTGTTATATACTTGTGGGAATGGCTCAAACCCAAATTCAACGATAGTACAAGTAAAATAGCGATACAGATCAGCATTTCAGCTTTACAGCCAGTTCAACAGACTGTGTAACGATTAAATAGTCCTGGCAATATTTGTTATTATATATTATTACGTCTTAAACATATTTACTCTATAAGTATACCACAACCAACAAAATCCTTTGTTGGGAATACAAACACATGTACAATAAATAAAAGTACATTATACACTTACTACGAGTATTATAAGCAAATTCAGATTGTAGTAGTAGTATAGTACTTCAATGTAATAGGGCAGGTTCAGTGGCACAATGTTATATGCTATTGTTAGGTACGTATCACATGAGACATATTACTTGACCATTTACAAGCGTTTTAGACAGATTTTTACGAATCATATCCAGTCACGAAATATTTTCGGCAATAAAACTACATAGTACGCTTTATAGTTAAATACATGGCCACACCTTAGAAATACAGTACATTGTATTTCCATGAAAAGATGTTTCTACTGTAAACCTAATTTGACCCTTACATCATTTTGTGCCATTTCCTTTAGACTCGCAGTAGGAGTCACGAGTCATGTGTAAACTTCATAGTATTACATATACAGTACTTTATGAAAAGAGTTTGTTTTTGCAGGGAAAGAATAATAAAGAACAAAATAAATAATATTAATATGAGAAAGGTGGTGGTCCTTTGTGCAAATGAGAATTATTAGTTAGTCGTGAATAAATGCAGGTACGTATAAACCCAACCTCCCACTGTTTCAAAAGTACAATGCCAAAGTACGCCTAGCCCTTGTAAAGCGAATATTTTTAGAGATATTTGTTTGGTGCTTGGTGCTGGTTCATCGTACGTGATTATTTACACGACTATACTAATGGTGTAGTGTTTGTTTGAATAAGTAAAGCAAATCTGGAGAGTTTATTGCCCGCATTTGTCTTGAATTATGCCAAGAACGGTTGCGTTGTATCAGCCTTGTAATAAAATTACATTATATTTGCACTAGAATGCCGAATACGAACAAATTCATTGTAATAACCCCATGAGCTTACTTTTGAGGTTTTCATGCATCCGATTTGTTTAGTGTTTCCTTGCCTTGAATTCGTCTTGATGTATTTGTACACATTCCCTATACATGAAACTACACACATTAGATGTGGTTGATGATCCTACTTACATAATACATCTAAAACATACTTACATATAGCATGGAGTAGTTTTACTAGAAGCAGTAAGTGTAATGCTAAAGGATTTCAAAGGATATTTTGATTGTATTGTATGTATTATGTTGTAAGTTATAACATTTGAGTTTAGTAAGGTGCTTTTAGTAGTAGTGGTGGAACTACCTACCATAAAATAATACGAAATTATATAGCAATAGTGCCAAATGTTTTTCGCTGGGGAAAGATATTGAAATTCAAAGTAGTAGGAGTTATTTATGTATCTGTGAGCTTTCGTAAGTTAGAAATTGATTTGAAGAATCCAAGACGCTGCTTGAGGGCCATGGGGAAATATATGTAATGAATATTATAGGGCGAACAAAAGCAAAAGCAATAATATGTACAACAATACAACACTATAATCTCAGAAGACTTTTATAGAGAGAATGCAGAAAGTAAGAGGTTTCATATAGTGCACATAATGCTTATATCCGTATAGAATATAATCCCAGAGAAAAGAAGACAAAGTGTATGGTTATAGCTCGATGAAACAATACAATGCAGGAAAACTCGAGTTTTTCGCGTCTATTGAAAAATTAATGAGATTTGTGCTTACAACTAACACATCCACATCTACTTCACTTTTTACACTTCAGCATCCTCTCTTTCCTCTTTAAAACTTACACAAGTATACCACAACCAGCACAAAACTACCATCAAGTCAATCTAAAATCCAAGGGAAACATTCTAGACAATGTAGAAGTAGGTACTTGTAAACTACGATACGAAAATATATTTTACTGAATTACTACTGCAGTGCAGTCTGCAACGGAAATTATAACGTGAAACTGAAAGCTGTGTGTAAATAACTAGCGAAAAATGCCTATTTGTATTTTCTCCACATAAAATTAAATGTATACTACGTGCCTATATATAATATGCTTGGAAAATTCTTATTTCTGCCATAAATAGTAATGCTGCACTTAGCAAACACAATGCTCTAGATTAAATGATGACGATGATGATAGTGCAAATCCAAAAAATTACCGATGAAAGTCTAAAAAGAGGAAACAACAAAAATCATTCAGGTTTCTATATTGTTATAGATTATCCCTGGTCATGAATGAATATTATATTATAGAGGCTTACTCGTTAATGCATTACATTCGCTGTGTGAACGAATGTAATGTAATTGAAAAGAGAAGCGTGGGCTTCTTTTCAATTTCGGAATGAACAGTCTATGTCTACAGCACTTGTCTCACAATACATCTATACGAGTAGTTAATACAAGAAGAAGAGAAGCGCATAGAAAACAAGAAAGATTACATGGAACTACAAAATGAGAAGCTTTGTCTGTCAGTAAAGCTTTGCTTACATTAGATTACACGGCTACTTAACTCAATTCTCGTACTATTGTCACTGGAGTCCAAAGAATGGAAAACTAATAAGCACACACATATACACATTTGTACTACACGTCATAATATTCTTATATTACACTTAGAGGCAGATATAGCGTCTCCTATAGCACTTGACGTACCACAAAAAACAAATAAAGAATGAATAGCTCTTACTGCTAACACTACAATAATACAAAACAACAAAACAGCAAATTCTTTTGAAAATAACTAGGTCAGTTTCTCTTCTTCCTTCTTCATTCAATACTATGTGTTTCTTGGTTTATGTCGTTAATATTACCATTACAGGATTACATTGCGTTGCATTGCGCTAAAAACTCCTTTTAACAAACCACACGAATAAATAGTAATACATTTAGTCGAAGTTTTTTAGTGCTATAAGCTTTATGTTCAATTAAAGAACGGAATGTATTTATTCATTTACACACATCTCTGTTTTATTGTCACACTGTCATTCTCAAGTCATTCCGTATTCCTTTTTATATTTGCTGGTGAAGGTAAAAGAAATGTCATAGAAATTAAAACTCTTTTTACTACTAGACACAGGGGAAAACGTTTAATGCATGGGAAATTGAATTTTTAACGAAACATCTGCCAGTTTATTGTCATTTGCAAGATTTAGCACAACACCTGACCAGCACTCTTTTTATGTACTGCCATTTAGTACTTTGTCAAAGTCAAAGTCATTTCGTGGAAAGCTTAAAGTAGTCTTAGTAAAAGACACAGAGAATGTATAGTCTCAAGTAATTTTTGTCATTGTAATGTCACGTCATATACAGAGCTACTTACTTACTAAATGCTTATACGACTTGACTTACTAAACTTTAGTGGACTGGAAGCAATTGAAAAGATTCTTACACATAGAACAACTGTTCAAATGAGCTTAAAGCAGTTGGAATCTGAAAGAAATAAGTAAAACGCATGTAGAATGTGTGTGCTAACAGTATGTCCTTGTTTTCCATGCGAGGCTACTCATACATATATTTTCAATCAATTCCGTAGAAATACTTTGTAACTTTGACACGACAAACACAGACAAGTACACGACACCGTTTCCTTCCTTCCTCTGAGTCTCTTTGTCATTTGTTTGAGCTCTTTTTTCCTTCCCCGACTCGAAGCAAGTAGACTCTTTGTCAGACAATAATAAATTCTGTATCAGACACATTATGTGTTTTGTTCGTATCAGGCTAAACCATATATTATACTTACGGTGAAGTCTGCTTTTCTAAGATTTAAGGTACCTGCAGCGTGAGAGTTCTGTCGTTTTGCTAGATTTACTTAAGGAATTAATACCGTGTACTCTTGTCAAAGTTTCTTCCGCATCTTAGATTACTTCTGGATATACCTCTGTATATGACACATTATACTCGATGTAACAAAATTACTCTAAATAGTTACCGCAAATGTACCATAGAGAATTACAAGTCCCTTTGGTGCTACACAGTGCTAGGGATTGGAGGTTACGTAATAAAATCTTATACAGAATAACGTGTCCTGTGGATTATATTCAATTTTTGACTACAATGAAAAAATATGCAAACAGAATTGTATTCACGGAAACTGAGCTGTAAACGTGTGCAAATTATGTATTTTGGTATGCAATGCATGAGGGTAGTGTAATTAGCCACAGTGCAATGCAAAAGTAACGTTAGTTAGTTACAGTTCATATCGCACTTTTACTATATTTATATTAAGATGAAAATGTTTTACCTATAGTTCTTATCAGAGTTAATTCGTTATAATAATTATCATGCTTTGCCGATGTCAGTATTGAGTGACATCGTATGAGAATTTATGCGAACGTTTGCCATTCCTTTTTGCTCTGACTGCTACTCGTTATAAATTATTCAAAGCAGCTCTAATAGTTACAAATATCTTCGCAGAAGATGCCATTGTGCATGACTGACTGCAACTTGAGTTGTGAACGCAGATGTAATGAGATAGTTGTAAGTTGTACCATGCCATGCCACATACCACAGAATGAACTTACTTACGTATTAATGTATTTAGAAAGAATGGTGTTGGAGAATGGTTGCTTGAATATTTGATACAAATTTTCAGATCCTTCTCTCATGTTATCATCATCGTGTAATCTTGTAAAAATACTATTCTATTTAACTTGCACAAATCACTGCACATTTTTCCTACATTACGTAATACTGTGAATTTCTTACAATTCAAATGGCTTAAATGCATTTAGCTTATTGTAGTATACTCAAGATTGTGTAGGAAGTAAAGAACCCCTTTGATGTCATGTTTCTCTTCAGTGAACACTAAAAGAGAGTAAAGCAATTCGTCTCTCAATGACTTTTGTTAACAGACCTGTGTGTGACAATTGAACAAAGTAAATAGTAGCGTAGGCATTTCACAGATTGTGAAAACATAACACAGATCTACAATATTCACATTAAACTCATTCTATAAAACAAAATACAAAAAACACGCTCAAGTACAACCTACAGTATGTATTAAATGAATAAATTGGGGAGAACAATTTTTAAGACAAAGATGTTGAATTTCCAAAAGAAAATACTTATAATTATTTTTTTGTGTTTTTACAGGGCGAACCTCCCTTTAAATTCAAAATGTTGTCTATGCGTTGGGCCTTGTTATTCGGACTCTTAGCCATCGTTTGCCTGAGTCAACAAAGCAGAGCTGAAGAAGCAGGAGCTGAGCCAGAGCCCGGAAAAGCAGAACCAGAAGCCGAACCAGAACATCACGATGAAGACAAAGCTGGATCTTCTGTTGGTAAAACTGGAGAAGCTAAAGGTAAAAACACACTAAAAAAGAATTCTGCCGTATGAATTTCTAACTTTTGCATTAAATGTAAATATTATGATGTTTGTATGTAAAGAAAGTGTGTTAAATATGTAAATTTTTGTTGATTGCAGCTGCTACTGGTAAAAATCCGGCTACAGCGCCGTGGGCTTTCTCAGTTCCTGCCATCATCACTTTTGTATCTGTAGCAAAGTTCATCTTATAAATATAAAGCCATGATTTAGAAGCGTTCTTATGTACCTACTAAAAGAAACATGTCAAGAAAGCTTTCAATCAATGCTGCATTGTGTGTTTACTGTACTGAACTTTCATCCATTTCATTAGAGTATATTATTATAATAACGTAGATCTACTTATAGATGATAGATATACCATAGTGCTGTAGTACCACTAAGGTAGACTTAGACCGACAAAGCATGATTAATGTATTTTGTTTAAAAAATTCCGTTGAACGACAATATTTATGAGAGTTCAACTGAAAAACAACACTACTAGCATTATTAAATTATCCAATATTGAGTAGTGGTAGTAAAGTAAGTACATATGAATGCGTTGTCGTTTGGAGTGTCGTTGATTGTCATTTTGGAAGTGTGTTATGTATTTTATTGTGTTGTTTGTGTACTGTCAACTGTCAATGTTAACTACTAACTTACTTAGCTGAAATCTCACGTTTTTAGCTTCAATTGTTTTAGTCTCCTTCACAATACAATTTTAGATTGCCTATTACAACATATTTACTATACTTCAAGTAATGTACTCGTAGAACTATACTGATAGACATATCAAATTATTACTAATAAGAGAAATACTACAGAGAAAAGGGAAACAATTTGTAGCTTCGTATAAATTATAATGTGTGTCCAACATAATAACATCTAGAATAGAATACCTACATGTAATTAGTTATTCTGTATTAATGTACATTATGCATTTTAAGCGATCAAACCTAATACCTTTATAGCTATTCGTACTACTTATACCGACTACAATTAATTACTACAACAAATCATTCAACGAAACTTCAAAAATGTATACTTCCCTAAGTGTCCACAATTACATACATCGCTTCGAAATTAGAAATCAAGGTTTAGAAAAAAATGTCATTTCTTTTCATCATCATTTGTACTAACCATTCTTCTGCCTTTGTAATTGTAGCAATGACCATGATTACTATGTATTTTTCTGTTTGTTCCTTTACTGTATTAAGTGCTGTACGTACAATAGGTATGTCTCTATTATATTATGTACTGTTACTCATGCCACATATTATACCTAAATAAATACTAATAAAATATATACCCTTACAAATCTAACCGAGTAATTATTTTAATTATATTTCACAATTTCAAAAAAATCCATTCATTTCATCCCTGGATAACTTGAATAAGTATAAATGATTTCCCTTTTATGTTTCAAACTACCGTTGTTAGTGGAAGAATACCTGTATTATTTCTACATGGAATAATTTGATTTAGTATTGAAGGTGACATTAACTGGCATTTAGCATTAGCCTGCAATAAATGGTTTGTGATTGATGTTAATAATGTTTTTAGTGGGAATGTGATAATAAATTTTGCTTACGTGGTTAAATATTCATTGTATAATTTTCAATGTATTGTAATTTGTAACCTCAATATACAACAACAGATACAATATGTACATATTACGTATGTAGACAATGATTTTATAATATGAGACCTAATTCTACTAATTACAGTACAATACAAAGAGTTTATTGGTTACATACTAAATATGTACACAGTAATGATCAGAGAGAAGTACAGAGAGTTGCTGACAATGTACCCTACGATATTACACACAAGAATAATATATTATACACATATAAGCATTTCTATTAATATACCTATAGATGCATGTATATCATGTATAATATATTCATCTGTGTTTTTTAGTAGTTTTATGTGTATTTGAAACGAATTGTTAGTATATTCAGCATTAATTAGTGCTGTGCGTACAGATTCAGATTTAAATGGACTCCAGCAACAATACAATATGTAATTTGTATATTAAAAGTATCGAGGTGAGTTTTGTTGCACCTAAAACAACGACGATGATGATCTCTCTCTCTCTGTCTGTCTCTATAAAGAATTAATTCGCATAGCTAAATTTATTTGAGAAGTAACAATTTTCTTGAACAACAAGAACAACAGATTACATTCATAGACTTTATTATTGACGAGTTACTCCAGAATGACACAGGAATACAGTACAACCACCCACATGAAATTCTTTGTCTCTGAATTTGATACACACATAACATAGTACACAGAATTCATCGATGGAGCTGTATTAAATAGTCGACTTCACTCAGAAACTAACAGCTACATTTGAATTGTCTTGTTGTAACAGTAAATTAGTAATAGTAGTTTAATACGGATTAGCTATAATCTGAAGAATCTCATTATCATTATTAATAATTTTATGCACCTAATGTACGTAAGTTAATTAGTATTTAGTAGTTAGTTAGTTATTCAGTAGTAGTATTAGTAGTAGTGTGTACGTAGTTTTCTTAATACTAATATCACAACATTTTAATTTAAGAATTTCTGCATTTTTTATGTTTATATAACCGTACTGTATAGGTACATATAAAATAGGTATACGGAATTGAGTTGTAGGTAGCAAGTAACAAGGTAATTTGCATAGGTCGACTTGGAATCTGGGCATTGTAGGGTTTAACAACAATATCGTAAGGCTTCTAGTAGTATTGTAGTATTTTCTCATTCTTTAGGAATTTATCATCTATAGAATACTTTGCATAACATTACAAACACTATTTACATAAATCTGTATTGTAATTATCATCATTAGTACGCTCTACTATTTTTAAGGAGTACAGATCGTCTCATCATCTATACGCTACACGAGTTACATACAATAGTACAATACATACATAATAATATAATGTGTACGCGCCTGTTTGTTTGTCATTGATTTGTTTTTTTGTAGAGTACACAATCATAATAATTTTATTATTACACGCTGTAAGAAAAGTGTGTGTGTCTGTATCACCTATAACATTTGTTAGTACACGTCCCGGTACATTATTTTATGCGTATGGATGATGTCTGTATTATTTAGTAGTAGTAAAATGGTATCAGGACGATAAAGTAAATCCGTCTTGTCTTCTTGACTCATTTTACAAATAAAATTGGATTTTCCCCTACCCTACAGCTATCCCTTTCTTCATTATGCCAAGACAAGTCATACAAAGCTCAAAATTCAAAAGAGAGAATGTGAAACTACTGTGCTATTCGATCACACACACAAAGGGTCTTTTTTAAGTAAAAGTGAAATTGGACTTTGGACAGCATTCAGCAATGTCATTTCATTTTTTATAAGGAATTTGTTTATTACTTTTCAAATGCCCTATTTTTTACCAGTATAGATGAGATACGAGCTATATACCTGCCTAACTAAATGTATTTCGTAGCTTTTCAGTAGGTAGAATTAAAGATTGCCGGCATTTCTTAGGTAAAATTATCGTAATAAATATTCATATGGCTTAGGTATGTCTATACAAGGTACTGACATGTAATAATATAAGTTTTTTGGGTGTGGGAATGCATAAAGTAGGTTTTAAGTTTTAACAGAAAGATTTGAAAATGTTATGTATGTATTATAGAATACGAATATTATTTTATGTACTACAGAACTACATGTACATATAAGTAAGTACCAGAAGTAGAGTTCTACACATTATTTTTGTATTTTTACATACGAATTGAATATGTATGGCTGCCGCTGCTGAGATAGCTACCGAGATATTTATTTTTGTTTAATAGGCTCCCGAACTACTTATAGGTACTTGTTGCACGTCTCACTGAATTGTAGTAGTAGTATTGTACTGAGAACAGTCGAGAAAATCTATATAATGTAAAACATCCATAAATTACTAGAATACACACACGAAATTACGTAAAGGCATTTTTATGAGTACGAATGAGTTAAGTCAGGGTATGTTTCTAGGTTATATTTCTAGTCCATATTTATTATTTACGTAACGAACGCGCTGTATTGGAAAGATTATATTATATATGACATATACACAATTAAGTATTATTATAGTAGTAATAGTAATATAGTAGTAGTTAGTAATTGTATTATTATTGTTGTCTGTGAAATAAAGGTGCTAGAGCACGTTTCGGAGAAAGTCAGGCCTTTTAGTCTCACGGGCGGGATTAGCCAGCTAACCCTGCTTGTGGAGCTCTTCCTACAGATACTCTACTCTACACATCTACCTTAATTCCTACTCTCCACACAACTAACATTACTACACTCTAAATTAAACCCCTACACTACACAATGCTCAACTACAACTAAACTTCTAAATCTACGTCTTCTACCAACATCTACCTACACTCTACTTCTACGAGACAGTACACAGAATAATAATGTCAAATAAACTATCTTCCTATATAGGTGTGTTTAATCTAACGAAACATTTATTACACATATACACGTACTTTTACTATATATAATGTTAAAAGATCTTTATACACATTGCCATGTACGAATCCTTCATCCATTTAGGAAATTGTCCTAAATAATTAACGCAATTACTCAGGACAATCAACTTAGAAATGGATGAGATTCAGTCCGGCTGAAAAAAGACAATGAGGTGAAAGTCATGTCAACCAATCTGCAGGTTTTACTTGATTTGATTTGACAAAGATGCCTATAGCTATATATATAGTACATATATTTTGCAGTAATATATATATACTCTATACCTACTTATAATTATTTAGTACGGCTATACTTCTACTAGTTAACAAAGAAATGCGATTTGCATTAATTAATTAATTATTTATTACACACTTAGTATGCAAGTGCTTCGTCTTTTTTATTCTACCTGCTGTATATCACGACCTACTGAAAATGACGAAATGAAAGAAACTTTTCCAACTAACACACAGATTTCTAAATCTACATAAATGTTCACTCACACTATCGCTACTCGCTAGTAGTAGTATTTTGTAGTAGTAGTAACCTTTCACTTTTCAGAGTTATTGGACCGTTTCTCTCGTCGAAATTTTGTTTTTCCTCTACATAAAAATGTACTAAATGCTAATAATAAATATGATGCCAGAAACAAAAGCCAAGACTATAATTTGTGGCTACGTTTTTTGTTTTCCGTACTCATCGTGTTTAGATTAGCACTTTTGAAGTAAATAGTAGTAGTAGTATTTGGTATATAGTTATAATAATGATTATAACTACATTGGTTGATTTGTCTATAGTCTCTCCTTTATCTCACAAAGAGTAACGCATGTAGTAGCGATATCATAAATTCATAGTAAAACTTGAGTAGTATTTTTAGATTAGTGCGTTCGTTCAAGCACAAAAAGCGTAACACATAATATTTATATTTGTAAAACAAAACAACTACTGTACTATATTTTCAGTAAGTAACTTACATTTTCACTGAAAGCAATATCGCAAACACATACTAGTACAGAATAGTATTACGGATAATAATAGGAGCAGTGGTGGTACTAATACCTATATATATAGAAGTAGAAGGATTATATAGGTATAGGTATTATAGATTGAAATGATAACAAAAGAAAAGTCAACAAACATGAAGATGTGACACGAGATCCAGCAGAGTGTTGTTGTTGTTGGATTTTTGTTGAGCATATGATATTGTTGTGTATAGAAATTAATTATACATTCTGTAGATTTCATACTGTAAAGTAAAACGAGTAGTAGCCAGAAGAAAGTACTGACAAGTGTAAATATCATGTTGTTTAATTCGTCGCTATGTATGTATGAGAAAATTTCGATTTAGCAAAATGGAACGTTCTCTTGTGAAAAGGAGTAGCGTGAGGATGGATATAGAACGTGCAGATTTTAAAATGATATTGAAAGTTTCATTGGAGAGAGTTCTCTCTCGCTCTTCTCCCCGCGTCTACAGAAAATAACATGAGAACGGAATTTTAAACAGTTGCTGCTCTTTTCTGTGGTCCTTGTGATAAAGTTAATATTATGTGATGCGATGCACTCTAGCATAGTTACTTTGAGCTTGAGTGCATTGCATTGTGACATGAATTACCTAGTAGGCTACGCTTTGCTGCAGTTTCGAGAAAGCAAAAAGTAAATTCATTTGTACATTTTAATATACGGGAGAAGGCAAGGAGAAAGAAGCAGAAAGCACACAGCGCACTTTCCTCTTATGAAGACAAATCGTCTGAAAGAGTTCCAAAGAGTCAAGTTTACTGTTATGAGATTGTCATATTGATCAAGAATAAGTACACACACACACACACACACAAACACATACACACTAACGTATGTATGAGTAAAGTGTGTGGTGACTTAACCATATAGAAGTATATAAGTACCTATATACTCTTCGTCCATAAGTCTGCAGTAAGTGTCTGGTTTTGTTTTCGTGTATGTCATGGTATTTATATACTTACTACGCAGTACATACATGAATGAGGCTATAAAATGACAAGAGATACCCTTACTAACGTATGAGTACATAATAAAATGCATATACGTTTTACATATGCGTACTTAAGTGCGGAGTTTTGTCGTCAAGTAGTGTAGCAGTAGTGAAGTGAGTGAGGCGTCAGTTAAAGCATTGCTAACACAATTCCATGGGAAATGCATTGTTCCTTTTGTACGCAAATAAAATACCTATGCATAAATGTTTTCTGTGTATATTCCTTGTGTGTGTAGATACTTTGTATTCCATACAACTGGCTGCTAGTGAAAGTATGTTATTTCATTTTATGGTGGAGATGATCTCTATTACTACTACTACATTGAACGAGAAAAACAAGCAAAGCCAAAAATGTAAAATACAGAATGTATTATATTTTCTTTAAACACACAAAGTATACACGATACACAGTCGTGAAAAAAGAGCGAGAGAAATGTAATATACGAAATGTAAACAGTATATAGGTCTGGTAGTAGCTACTATTATACTACTCTCAGGCAACAGAATATCTTGACGGTTTCTTTGGGGTCACTAGCTATAACTAAATAACTACTACTTAGATAGGTACTACCAGTACCACTATTATTTCAGATAGAAAGAAGAGATACTGCTACGTTATTTTACTAAGATGTGTCTAATGCACTCGACTCTCTTTCCTAACATTTTTTCCCATTGGGGATAAAATGGGAGGAGACAAAGAAACTCTGACGGAATTACACTTCAAGGAACACAAAAAAACGACATATACAAGCGGAACATTTTCAGTTTGAGTTGTACTACATACTTCTTCTCTCTGCTCCGAATTAAAACATATAGTAAATACATACACAGTACATTACACTACACAGAATACGAATACAATAATAGTTACTAGGTACAATAATCTATAGTACAAGTACAATACAGATAAATATGTAGATTTTATACGGGGAAGCTTGCGGACAGCTCACAACATCACAGAGCACAATTTTTTGCCTATATATACAACATCGAATGATATAGGTATACACAAATAGAAGGAGGGAGTACAGTACATACACAGACATAGATAAGCGGTGTAAATAAACGACACACGTATCGTAGTTCATAGAATACAAAGTAATTAGGCACAGTAGACACATTCATGTTTCCCATGTGCATTTCTACGAGTGTGCTTTATTTCCTTATTGCATCAACGAATGATTGATTTCTCCTGTACCACTTTCTGCTTTGCAGCCACAGACAGAGAACTCTTTTCTTAAAGTTCTTAATAATTCTAATAGTAATAATTCCTAGTAATATTCTTATAGTATCTGTATTGTAGTACATTGTAGTAGTAAGTAGTTAGTGGGTAATTATTGTTTTATCATAGTAAGTGGATCCCTTGCCCCTTATAGTATGGAATCTTCGCCTGGGAAAATTCGGCAAATTCGTGTATAGTCACAAGCTTG